>JASCZI010151062.1:40841-78529 GCA_036250425.1 Stylosanthes scabra | reverse complement strand
TAAAAAATACACAAAAAATCAGCAAAGAAATGTACAAAACAATCAAAAATATTTGTTAATGTGTTTTGGTACTTACCGCCAAATCCATTTCAGCTTCTTTGGCCAAAGACATGAAGTGTTCTCTCACGGCCTCAAATGTTTTGCCAGTCATAAACTTGAAAAGGAATTCGTACATGATATCCTCTTCACCTTCTGTCGCCCATTTGTACAACCTTTTTCTCGGTGTCTTTGGTTCTTCCGTTTCTTCTTTCACCGGGGTTTCTAAGTTCTCTAAGTCATCTCTTGGCTCCATGGCCCTAAGATCTTCCAACATTTGTTGCAATCTCTCTTCAGCTTGTCGTATTTGCAGTTTCTTTTCGTAAATTTCATCAATTGCGTCCATTGTCCGTTGTGTAAGAATATGTTATTCTTGAGATTCTGATTTTTCAGTGGGAGTGGCTTGTATATCATGGCTGACAGCAGGTTGAATGTTGATCTTTTGCTCTTGAACACGCAGCCCTTGTATTTCCGCCATTTGAGGTTGGCCTTGGCTGACAGTAGCTTGAATATCGATCTTTGCTTCTTCAACACGGGTTCCGTGGATTTCTGCCATTTGAGGCTGGCCTTGGCTGATAGCAGGTTGATTCTCAATCTTTGTCCCTTCAACACGGGTTCCGTGTATTTCCGTCATTTGAGGCTGGCCTTGGCTGAGAGTAGGTTGGCTTTGGCTTCCGAAAATAGAGCCAAGGTCAAGGCCAAGACCAAGGTCAAATGAAGGCCTCAAAGTCTGACTGTCCACTACCGCTACATCTTCTTTGGGATCACTGCAAGGGTGTTGAATAAGAAAGGATTAAGTAAGAGATAAAACAGAGAGTGTAAAAGCCATTTTAGTAAATTAATTTGGTGGTTTTTCAACGGTTATTACCTTTTAGAGATTTCTTTAGCAATAAGAGGCTTCTCAATGGTTATTTCAGATGTGGTATCATGTTCTGCAGTGCTGCAATGTAGTTAAACTGTTAATGAAATTAAAATTAATAAAAGCAATGTTGATATTGTGGAGTTTAGTAAATGAAATATAGGTTCTTACCCTTCTAATGCTAAATCTTTCAGTGTCAATTCTGGACCACTCACAGATTCTTTAAGTTGTTTTTCTTGTGGCATATGTTCTTGAGTAGTGCTGCAACGGAATTAAATTGTTTTAGCAATAAAAGTAAAATCCACACAAAATATAGCCAGAATCCACCGAAATAAAAAAAGGGAAGGTAGAGGTTCACTTACATGTTGTGAAAAAGGGGTGTCATTGCTTTTTCTTTTTCAACAATTCCAGCATCACCATGTTGAATATCCTCCAGCACATCATTATGTTGTTGAGTGGCACTGTAAGGAAATTAAGTTGTTATAGCAACAACATATCAAAGTATAAACAAATTTTAGTCTAGAATCAACAGAAAAAAAGGGAACCTAGAATATTTTAAAAACAGATGCAAAAGAGTAAAATCCACACAAAGCTTAGTCCAGAATCAACCGAAATAATAACGGAAGGTAAAGTTTCACTTACATGTTTTGAAAAAGGAGTGTCAATGCTATTTCTTTTTCTACAATTGTAGCATCACCATGTTGAATATCCTCCAGCACATCATTATGTTGTTGAGTGGTACTGTAAGGAAATTAAGTTTTTATAGCAACAAAATATCCAAACCCACACAAACTTTAGTCCAAAATCAACCGAAAAAAATAAGGGAACCTAGAATATTCTAGAAACAGATGTAAAAGAGTAAAATCCACACAAAATTTGGTCTAGAATCCACCAAAATAATAACGAACCTAGGTTACTCTAAAAACAAATCCACAAGAGCAAAATCCACACAAAATATAGCCCAGAATCCACCGAAATAACAAGGAACTTAGAGTTTTACTTACATGTTTTGAACAATGTTTGCAAATGGCATTTCTTTTTCAATACTTGTAGGGGGATCTTCAACTGAAAAATGAACAACCGCAGCATCTTGAGTATTCTCTAGTGTATCATGATCATGTTGTTGAGTAGTACTGCAAGGGAATTAAGTTGTTTTAGCAACAAAAGAGCAAAACATGTACAAAATAACAAAATCCACACAAATTTTAGCCCAGAATCCACCGAAATAATAAGGGTACTTAAGTTAACAAAATACAGCTTAGAATCCACTGAAATAATTGGGAAACTTTTCAGAGTTTATATTACATGTTTTGAACAAGGTTTGTTAATGTTGTTTCTTCTTCGACACTTGTAGGTGGATCTTCAAATGAAGCATAAACAATCTCACTATCACCATCTTGAGTACGCTCCAGTGTATTATCAGCTTGAGTACCCTCTTCTTCAACTCCTTCAACCTCGATTGCAGCACCAACAACTGAAGTAGTATCTCTAGCATCACTTTCAGGGACAATCTCTCTTGTAGCAGTAGGAACAACAGCTGGATTAAAATCCCTATCCTGACTTTCAGAATCACCTAAAGGGGTGTTGTATGTAGAAAAGGTGAAATGAATTATTGAAAGAAATAAGTAAACTAATTACTATTTTAATTTTGAATTTATATTTACATATCACCAGAAAGGTTGACGGTAAGTTAACTAGAAGGGCCAAAGACAGCGTCACTTGCGGCAGCAGCATTATTATCTTCTTCGGCATTTTGGTGAGGCTGCTGGACAACATTTTCATTTCCGGCATTATCCTCTTCTACAACTGGTTGGTGAGGCGGCGGCACAACATTCGCATTCATGTTTTCGTGCCTTCTCTTTGTTCTTCTTTCTACAAGTAATAAAACAAGGAATTAATTTGTTTTGAAATCAGCCACAAAAGAGCAAATTGTACACAAATTGTAGCCCAGAATCCACCGAAATAATATGGAAATTGAAGCTATTTTAAAATCAGCCACAAAAGAGCAAATTGCACACAACTTGTAGCCTAGAATCCACCGAAATAAGGAAATTGAAGCTATTTTAAAATCAGCCACAAAAGAGCAAATTGTACACAACTTGTAGTCCAGAATCCACCGAAATAACAACACTACTTAAGTTATTTTAAATACAGCAACCAAACAGTATGTTAAAATCAACTGAAATACTTACTTTTCAACTTCAGGTATTGCTTCATCTTCAGATACTGTTCTCTCTGAATCCGAATCCGAATCCGATGAGTTTTCTGATTCAGATTCCGATTCGGGATCGGATGCCGATTCCGATTCATAATGTGATGAATCAGTCTCCTCCTCCTCCTCCTCTTCTTCCTCCTCTATCTGTTTTCTTTTCCCAAGGATCTTCTTCCCTTTGGCTGCTTCTATCTCCAAAGACTTTATCAAATTGCTCTCCTTGATTTGTTTTTTTGTTTGCGGGAGCCTTAGCTTTGGTGGTTGTCTAGTCTGCTTTCTTGTTGGTGTCCTGTTCCTAATTTGTCGGGCCAGACCCTGTGACACGAAATTATAGTTGTTAATTATTTCTGTGGATTTTATGGAAACTTTTTTTTGTACAAAATAGTTACAAATGTACTTACAGCTGGATCTTTGAACTCATATCGTATTCTTTCCTTCAATGTGTCATCTTTCCAATACACCAGCCACGGAGGTTGAGCATTACGTAGTTCAGAATCTACTCCGAAATTTGTCTCTTGGAAATAAATTATTAGGAGTGCAAAGACACAGCCATCGATATGCTTCGTATTCTTCCTTCTTGATTCTGTTATTCCGTCCAGCAGGAAGCTGTAAACATGTCGCCCCCAATTTATTTCTCTTGTATTGCTGACATCAAGAATTATCGGTAAAATCTTCGGGGAGAGTGGGTTTGAATTATTGGGACACAAGACAGCCTTCTGGACATAGAGAATGAAAGCTCTCTTGAACAGGGTGATGTTTTCTTCGAAATCTAGTTTTATGGTGTAGACCATGTCCCTCAAATCAGCCAAAGTCTTCCCTCTGAATGCGTTTGCAGCTTCATATTGTGCTGCAGGCATGTCCTTCTTCAGCATTTTCTGTCTATATAAACCCCCCGGGAATTAAGCCCAAATGCATTTTCAACTTTTGTAGCATTAATTTTAAAATTCCCAACGTTAGTCCTGATGGTGCTGTCTGGTATGTGGAAGCTATCAGCCGGCTCCATCATGATGAGATTGCTGAAGTAATAGTTTGACACGTTCTCTACCAATGTGCCAAATCCCATCTCGTGAACAAGAGCCAGTTTGTCTTCTTTAAGATCAATATAGGTCTTTGCAAGCTCGGAAGAGTTGCACCTGGTCCTATGACCTTTCTGCAAATGTTTGATAACATAATCGGTTAGATAGTTGAACATAATCTAAATTTGACAAAAAAAAGCATAATTGAAGCTTACATCGTATTGGACATCGGTTTTTTTCCTCTTATCCTTTTGCGTTGTAGCTTTCTTTACCATCTTATCTGCAAAATAAAAGTAATCTTTTGAGACTTTGAATTAAGCAATCAAAAGTAAACGAAATCTAACAATTGCAAAGTTAACTCAAAATCCACCAAAACACTAAGTTAGAATCAACCGAAATAATAGAAAACCATTGAAACATATACAATCAAAATCAAACGAAACCTAATGGGCATGAAGATAACTCAAATTCCACCAAAACACTAAGTCAGAATCAACCGAAATAAGAGGAAACCATTCAAACATAGATTTATACAATCAAAATCAAACGAAACTTAACGGGCATGGAGATTACTCAAAATCCACCAAAACACTAAGTCAGAATCAACTGAATTAAAAAGCTAAACATTCAAACATAGATTTAAACAATCAAAATCAAACAAAACCTAATGGGCATGAAGATTACTCAAAATCCACCAAAACAGTAACTCAGAATCAACCGAATTAAGAGCAAACCATTCAAACATAGATTTATACATTCAAAATCAAACAAAACCTAATGGGCATAAGGATACTCAAAATCAACCAAAACAGTAACTCAGAATCAACCGAATTAAGAAGCAAACCATTCAGACAATATTTATAGAATCAAAAGCACACGAAACCTATTAGGCACCAAGATACCTCAAAATCAACCTAAACAATAGCTCAGAATCAACCGAAATAAGAAGCAAACAATTGTAACCTAGATTTATACAATCAAAACCAAATGAAACTAAGACAACTCAGAATCAACCGAAACAGTAACTCAGAATCAACCGAAATAAGAAGCAAACGATTCTAACCTAGATTTATACAATCAGAATGAAACGAAACGAAATAGGCATGATGATAACTCAAAATCAACCGAAACAGTAACTAAATATCAAGCGAAATAAGAAGCAAACAGTTCTAACCTAGATTTATGAAATCAAAACAAAACGAAACCAAATAGGCACGATGATAAGTCAAAATCAACCGAAACAGTAACTAAATATCAAACAAAATAAGAAGCAAACAGTTCTATCCTAGATTTATGAAATCAAAACTAGATAACTCAAAATCAACTGAAACCCTAAGTCAGAATCAACCGAAATTAAAATGAAACCATTCAAAAACTAGATTTATGCAATCAGAAATTGAACCTAAATGTATGTGTTTATTGATTCGTACCTTTCGATTCGTAGTGTTGTAGCTTTTGTCGATGATGGAAAAACGGCGTTGAAGGTTTTACTAACTTCTGTGAGCTTCTGTTGCTACTTCAATGACTTCGATTTTCAATTTGATGACTTTAAATCTTCGTTTCTGTTTCTTAACTTCCGATTTTGATGGATTTCAATTCAATTTGAGCGTTTTCGAATTTGAATTTGGAGTGTTTTCGTTTCTTCAGTGCGTGAACGTGTTTCATACGTAATGAAAATGAAGCAATTACTTAAGCGCGTGTTTCACGCGCTTAGTGGTGAGAGTGGGTGTGAAATTGTTAACTTGCTTGGTTTTTCACTTGGTTAGTAAAAACCACTTGTTCAAATAGCATGATTAATAATAATAATAATAATAATAATAATAATAATAATAATGATAGGTTTTCCACACTGTTAATTTTTTGCATTTAAAAAAAAAAAAGAAATCACATCTATTATCTATCTATAATATATAAAAGAAGATACTAAGGTAGCTACACATTCAATCTTAGCATCTCAATTCCCTATTAGAATGACATGTCATCAAAATTACACAAATGGCATGTTCTTAAATCTCCTCACATGTTACACTAATCTTTGTATTACTCTTAAACCCTAAATAATATATGCATTATTCCATTTTATGTTAGTATTTATTTTCTATTATAAAAGTCCAAGACGTTACATATGTTATTTCCGTTACTATATTACTAATATTTATTACTCATTTTTTATGGTAGCATTTATAATTTATCATAAAAGTCCAAGACGACACATAACATTCATTTTATTTATATTATTTCAGCTGCCAAATAAAAAATAGTATTTCACTTCATCTTATTACATTAGCCACCATCATCTTCATCATCACAAATCATCTTCGCACTCCATCACCACCAATGGCACCACCACAAATCCCGTCACTTCTACCACCATCATCATTTTTCTTCTCCATCGTAATCTCTCTCTTAGGATGGCAACGAGCAGACAATTTTTTCTTCTTATTTACTATATAAATTAACATTCACTAAATACTACTTTTTTAATGTTTGTTTTTCACGTAATATCGAACTTTTACTTTAGCCATTGCAATCCCTTCACTATCTCTGGTCACAAAAAAAAATCCATTCACCATCTTTAGTATTATTTTACTAATATTTTGCATAAATATTTAAAAAGTTTGATATATGAGTGATGATCATAGTTTATCTTTATAGGTTAGTTGCTAAATATGTGTATTAGATGATAAATTTTTCAAAACGCTAATATATTATACAAGTATATGAAGAATTTACCAAGCTAGCTTGAGAATCATTCTCAAATACTCAAGTTTCTCCTATTTTGCCACATTATACTTTTCTCCAATATGGCATGCATTGGCTTATTTCTTTATATTATAACTTGATATTAGCTTCAACTTAAGATTCTACTTATTTTAATTCACATTTTTATGATATTTATTCTCCTTTAAGTTACTTTACATGATATATTATTTACTTTTATATAGGTTACTCTTCATATTTTCTATGTCTTCAATGTTTATATTATTTCTCTTTAATATTGAATAATAAAAAATATTCATGATGTATTATTACTCAGTCCTTATATTTACTTACGATAAATTTCTAAGCAACAATAGCCAACAATGTCTCTTTTTCTCCTCTTATCTTTCATCAACGTTCATCTTCATCTCATTTCCATCGCCACTATCATTTTCATCATTATAACCACCATCATTTCCGGACTTCATCGCCACCAATATGACATCATCACCGCTCTCAACACTTCTAGCACCACAATCACTCTTATTTTCCGTCGTAAACTTTCACTAAACATTATTTTTCATCTCTTATTTTCGCATAATCTTATATCTCTTATTCTAACTATTTCAATGTTTGCACTATTTTTAGTCTTTTACTAATATTTAATATAAGTATTCGAAAACTTTGGTATATGAGTGATGAATTCTTTAAAACACTAGAATATATGATGTCATTTTCATATAGTCACATAGTTTTAAGTAATTTTATTTTCTAAAACTAAAAAATATATTTTTTATATTTTTGTATTTTTCTGCGCATTGCACGGGTTTAAATCTAGTTTTTTATTATTTGAAAATCGCATGGCATTGTTTGAATGAGGATAATTCAGGTTATGTCTTCATTCCTGTCAAGAATGGGGCACTTTACAGTATCAGAAGCTGAGGCATTCCTCTTAGCTTTTGATGATTTATCAAGAAGCCTCCTACTCTCCTAGTTCCTTTCCTTTTGCCACTCTCTACCAACTCCCAAGCCACTGTTTCTTTTCCCAACACTTTACACGGAAGAGGAATGGGAGCAAGAAGATGCAGGGGAGGAAGACTTGGACGATACAATAATTTCAACCCTCAACCACTTTCTAAAATGCATTACTTTGTACAATTTATTATAAACTCTCCATTATTAGAATTTGTCAAGGGAAAGAATTGATTCTTAAGTAAGGAACTGGAGAATCTGTTTTATAAACTCTGAAGTGTAATAATTACCAAAAAGAGAGAATGGGATTTGGTGGTGGGGTTCAGGGTTCTAGTGTTCTACCTCCCTGTTCTTTTGGCGAATGATTTGTTGAAAGCAAAAGGTGGAAAAATATTACAAAAATCACTGAATAACAAAATGGCAGATAGAGTTTGCAATAATATACAGATCATAACAATTACATTATTTTGTTGACGTAGAGAAATTGAAAAAAAAAAAAAAAGAAACAAAAAGAAAAGAAAAATTGAGATCAAAATCCAACCCTGGCCGCGCCGCCAACTCCAACCGGTGCCGGAGGATGTGGCTCCATCATCTTCCTATTGTTCCGTGAACAAGCCTCCGGAGCTAGCTTAGCCGCTGACTTTCTCGGCTCCGATTTGCACCGCTTTAGAGCCGAACCCTCTCCACCATTTGTCCCTACCGCCGAGAACGATGACCTCCCTGGTTGAACCTGCTGCGGCTGCGCAGCCGCCGTCTGAGGCTGCTGCTGCGGCGGCTTGTTATCCACGGTGGCCATCCTCTTCTTTTGTTGACGATCTCCTCCAGTGGACTTCGCCGCCGGCCTCGGCGGCAGCCACCGTACGAAGTCGGCGGTGCAGATCCACGTCTCCCTGGAAACTTCCATTGACAGCTTCGGTTCGCACATCATCAGCAGCAAGCATTCCGGTAATGCTCCACTTTCTCTCTCCTTTGACCTGTTTTCTTCTTCCACGACGATTTTCTCCTCTGTAGTCATTTTCACTGTTGACCCTTTCGCATCATCAATCTCTGAAGGTGCCGAGTGTGCAGTAGTTGAAGAAAGCTCAGATCTCTGTGCAACGACGTCGTTTTCAATATCTTCCTCTTCCTTTTCAGCATCTCCTTTAACAACTTGATTGGCTTCTTTATTCGCCGCCTCTGTTTCTTCTTTAGCAACAACAAAAGCAAGATTACCTTTTTCGCTCTCATCATGAATTGCAACATCGTTAGAATCTTGTTCCATTTCCACTTGTGCCTCGTCATGTTCTCTTTCTTCATCTCCTTCTTCTTGTGTTGCCTGAACAGTTGGCTCCCAAAACCTGTTAGCGAGAGCAGCCATTTTGACAGGGTCAGATCTGCACCTCATCAACAACAGAGCGTTCTTGGGTGGGATGCATATGCTAACTCTAGCTTTCTCTTCATCCTCGCTCTTGAGCTTCTCTATATCGATGTCAATGTCTTCAAACACGTGCCTCCTCCTTCTATTGCTTCTCTCAGGGCTGTTACTGTTACTGTTATTGTTATTGCTATCTCCTTGTATTTCATCTTCTTTGCCTCCCATTATAAGTTCAATATCCCTTCCGTTACGGGGATCAGTCCCTTCTTGAAGAGTCACCAACCAACTTCCAACTGCCGCAGCCCCTTCCACTTCTTCAGCCTTGGCGGAATCTTTTTCCCTTCCACAAGAAGACCTGCAATTGAAGAAGCAGCTGAACTCAGAACCAAAGGCTCTAAGAGCCTCGCATATTGCGGAAGGAACGTGAACCCAACGCTGGTTCCGTTGAGACATACACTCCTGCTGTAAGCTCTGGCTTCTTTGCGACTTCTGTCGGTTGAGATCTCCACCGTGAAAGCTTTGTTCCCCTCTGCTCCTGAAGCTCGCTTCTCCTCCTCCTCTTCTCTTAGATCTTCCTCTCATCTTCTTCCCCTGTTTCAACACTCTCACTTGTCCAATACATGTCACCTTCGGGGATGAAGGCTCCGGGTTTTCGTATCCAGCTCCTCGCTTTCTACCGCCGGATCGGAACATCGCTGGATTCGGTGATGCCTGAGTGCCGCTGCCAACTCTGCTACTGCCACTGCTTGCTAGCTTCCTCGTAGATGATGAAAGAGGCATGTGAGGTGGGTCTCTGCTATGGCTTGGGCTCAAAATGGATTTTGAAGAGAGCTTCATAGATTTGGGATAGAAATGATGAGAGGAGATAGAAGATGATGTGATCCGGTCTCGGGTGCTGCTGAATCTTGATTCTTGAAGCTACTTGTGGTGGTGCAATGGGGTGAGGATGGGGTTCTCTATGCCTATGGCCATTGTTGTTTGCTTCTTTTCTTTGGTTTTCTAGTTTCAATGAATGCAGTCAACAATGTGCGAGTGAGTGAGTGAATAAGTTTTGTTGGGGAATCCTAAGCTTGCTTGCTAGGTCATCACTCATCAGTTAGTCAGTCAAATAAAGGTTTGAACAGAAAAGAAAACTGACAAATGAATGAAAGGCTTTGCTTAGTTGTATGGTAACGGGTGGCCTTTACACAAGGTACAGATTGTAGGGCACTATTATGATAGAGAGAGAAAATACTAAACAGAAAACAAATGAATGGAACATGACAAAATATACTGTCTCTTGTTTTTATTTTATTTTATTTTATAAAATTTGAAACTAGACTCTAAAATATAATCACTGATTCAGTGTATTAACGTGTTCTGTCTCCTTTGTGTCTAAACGTTTCATGTTCAAAATTATAACTTAATCAAAGAAAATCCATGTTCATGTGCAAAAATCATTTTCATTTTTTCCATGCAACCAAGGAGAAGGAAAAGAATTGGATTAATGCTTGCTTTAAACACAACAAGAGAAGTTCTGAATTATTTTAGTCTAAGGAATTTTTATAAATTAAATCGGAGTAAATTAATTCTTCCACTTATATTTGTAAATTATAAAAAATGATTTTGATCAGTTAAACTAGAAAATAGTCTATTGTGAATACAGAATATTAAATAAATTTAATGTGATTAATTGTTTATCAATGTATCTTAAAAGTTGTTAATAAAACTCAGTCATAATATAATGAATGAGTTATAGCATAGTAAACTTCATACCAGAATATGTATGAAGAAAGTAGGATCTGGGAACAGCTTATTAGTCACTGCTGCTAATGCTAAATAATTGTATGGACGTCAAATAACAATAATACCCCTGAGGAATTAGAGAACTATGATACATAAGCTTGAAAATGAAGTATCCAAATCCCGATGTTCATCTTTCGTGTTCTGCACAAAAGAAAGGATCATGCACCAGTGTGCACGAGTCCTATGCAGAGCATCAGATCAGTACTACTGTTGTACTGCCAGAACCAGGAGGAGAGCGGAGGTAAAAAAAATGCAGACAATAATGTCCTATTTTATCATAAAAAATGAAAATATAAATAAAATTGTTTATATGAAGGTGCACTCTCCAGTGGCATGAAAAGTTTTGTGGGCAAGGTGGCCAAGACATTGTATTCAATGCGAAACTGACATCTGGCAAATTTCTTTTATTAATTTATCCCGTGTTTGACTTCTTTAAGCACCATTTCCTCGAAGTCAACTTCCACCACTCATAGAGTAAGGTTGGGAGGCTGGAGGAGAGGGTCTCCGCCCCTCATGGTAGGTTATTACCTCCTCAGAAATTCAGAGGCTTCGCATAGCTCCCATCAACCCTGATAAAGATGTTTGCGGGAGAAGGTTTTTTTCCTAGTTTAAGTTTTCTCTACTGACTATCTTAATTAATAATTTGGTCCTTAATATTAATAACTATGCCAATCTCTAACAGTCTAACTTATATTAGATGCTTTGGCAATTAACTTCATCGTCGAAACAACATCATTTCATTTTAACTCATTACATGTTTTAGTGCTATTTTTTTTTAATAAATTTAACACATGCTGCTTCTACACATACTGCTTTTACACTCTCTAATTGAATCAAAATTAGTGAAGCAAGTTCGAAGGTATCCGTAACTTGATGGATGCCATGGTAGTTGGGATACGCACGAAGGTGATGGTGCCGCATGCCATGATCTTTCTCCTACTTTGATTATGTTGCTAGAGATATGGATGGAGCTTCTTGCCATTTGGACAAGTCAAACACTGAGTGAATTAACAAGAAGCTTGCTATATGTCAATTCCTCGTTAGATGCAACGACTTGGCCATAAAACCTTCCATGCCACCACAGAATGAACCTTATATACAATATAACAAACACGTTCGTTATCGAGGAATTTATAGGCGGATTTTGGGATGAACGTTAATGGGGGATTTTGAGGCAACTTTACCAGCGAATTTAGGATTAAAAAATTTTCTGGAAAAATTTATCGAAGGATAACTATGATTTTGGTTATAAAAGTTTAACTGAAAAATCAATTTAGTCACAAACGTATTTTAGACCAAAGATTGGTCACAAACGTTGTAATTTTTTTCAAAATAGTCTGGATTGACATTTTTGCCCATCTACCTTTTTATGTCTCACTAATTTACCTGAACCAACTTCTTCTTTTCAAACCGGTTGGCTTACTAAAAACCGAACTGAATCAATTTTATAATAATAATAATATTTATTTATTTATTTATTATTATTATTATTATTATTATTATGAAGAAAGAGTTTATCATCAGAATGAAGAAGAAAGAGAGGCGAAAGGGAGAAGAGAAATGGAAGAGAGGGAGAAGGGAAGGACAACGGCGCCAACAAAATGGAAGGAGGGCCGTCGCGCCGTCGTCGCACCACCACTTCGAAGCTTCCTCTATCGACGCCATCCGGTCGCCATAGCGTCGTCGTGGGAATCTCAGGATTTGGTTGGAAAATTAACGACTCCTAAAATCTGATGGAACCGAATTGAGTTGTTGAACAGTGAAGAGATCACCGTCCCATCTCCAATTATTCAAATCCCACTCCAAACTCCTCTTATCAACAACTTTCATTTATGGAACCACACCTCCATATAAAAACTGATTCTTCACCCCAAATCTGACTTCCATGAATCAAAATCCAAGAAAATCGCACTTCAATAATTATCTCAACAAACGGCTACGGAGAAACAAAAATTCTCAATTCCAACACAACAAAACACAAAAGGATCGCAACCCAAAACATCAAAATAGGAACTTGTTTGAGCATTTTGACTAAAGCATGAATTTTTTTACGAGGGAAAAGAAAGGGGAGAGAGAGAAATATGAGAAAGAAGGAAGGAAGGAAGATGGAAGTGGCGGCTTTAAAAGAGGGACAAGGATGAAAAATTAGGAGAAGATCCGGTCATGGTGGATTGATGATGTTGATGGTGATGATGGTGAATTGATGGTATTAATGGTAGATTGATAGTGGTTATGGTGGATTGATGGTGGTGATGGTTTAATTTTCTAAAAATCGGTTCATTGATCCAAACTCTTAAAAGCTGGTCTATTTTTAAAATTAGGGGCAAAATGGTAAATAAATCTGCTGATTTGGGAAGGAGGAGGAGGGGGTTCTGCCCATGTCCTTGTTGCCGAGCCCATCACTACGCTGCCGCCGTTCTGAACCACCGAGGTTGGATCCTTGAATCTCCAACCTCCACTTCTCCAATCACAGTGATCTCCTCTTCGTCTCTTTGTGGGATAAGGTAACGCCTCTCTACCCTCTCATCTTCACTTCGCGTCTCATTTCCATCTCTAATTTCTTCAATTAATCGAATCTTCAAAGCGTGCGTTTATATGGTGTCAGCCCCAAAGTGCTCAAGCCTGAGTTCATGCACGGCGACCTCGTCCTCAATTGCGGCTTCCACGATGACTCTTCCAATTTCAACGCTGCTACCGTCAGGCGCCTCCTCTTCGGCTCTAACAGGGACGACATCCTCGGAAAGCACAACGCTCTTGTTCGTTGTGTTGAGTCTCCTACGCCGCAGGTTTCTCTCACTCTCTACTCTTCACCTAGCTGCTTAGCGATTAATTAAATTAGGAACTAAATCCCAGTTACTCTCTAGTAGCTTTATGGACAATTACGATTGCTAAAGGTTTGGCCATACAATTGTTCAGCCTTCTTTACACCATATTAACCTAAAATAATTAGTTGGTGTTTAACCAAAATGTTTCATGCCATGGAAATGATTGCAGGCTATTTTTAGTTTCATCACAATGCAACTTCAGCTCTGTTTTGTCTTCTTTACATTCTCATTGGGAACTAGAACTCATTATTATTATTTACTGCTTCTCTTGTTGAGTCCAAGTTTCTAGGAAATTCATTGGGTTGTTTTGTTTATTTATTTATTTATTTTTCCCTTGATGCAACAGGCTGAAAGCACTACCAATAGTTTGTCTAATTAAGGATTGGTTGCAATCTCGAACAGGATTCAATTGGTATATGCGATCAAAGACTATGGTATTTCATTTATTAAGGATTGGTTGCTTTGCATTCAATAATTTGTCTAATTGAGTACAATTTCCATTTGAAATGAAGGTTCTTTTATCAGTTTGTCATGAGCTTGTAAAATTCAAGGTTAGGATAGATTAGGTGTGAATTTGATATTTCTTAGTTTTAGTTGAGCTTGGGACTTTCAAATTATCACTTCTTGTTTCTTCGCAGCACTTTGAGTATGTTATCTCTATCTTGGGTGGCTCATTTGCTGCTAGTTTGGATTATGGTTATGCTTAGCACAGTTGAAATTTATGCATATTAGATGCTTGTTTAGAAATTATAGGCTATTTATAATTGATGAAAGTTCTAATTCATGATTGCAGGCTATTTATAAAAAAATTATATAATTAGTGAAAGTTCTATTTTGTGCTTGTTTAGAAATTAATTAGTTGTTTAATTCGATTGATTTGAATTTCTGCAGGGGTTGTTGGGCTTGTTTTCGGCAACGAGAGTTCTTCAGATGCAGATAGGTAAACTAGTTCTTCAATGTTATTAACATAATAAATGTAATTGCAATTGGAGGTTTTCTACCAGTGTAGTTAGTTCCTACCCTTTTGTTTTTTTCTTGATTACATATGCTATAAACTATAAAGTAATGGGCCTTGGAAAATGTTAAGTGTTCTTGCTTAGCTATAAGAATGTGATGTTGTTTAAGTGCATTGTGGATTTGGTCATTTGACTGAATGTTAAGTGAGACATTCACTTTACTTAACTTGTTTTCTTTCCCTTTACTCTATTTCACCATTTTCAATTGTTCAGGTACTTTTTTTTTTTTTTTAATAATTTATTGCTTAATCTTACCACAGTAATGAGTTCCTAATACTTAATGCTACCTACTTGGTATTTATCTTGTAGCTATGCTGAGCAGTTGCTTGACCAGATAAGCAAAGGTAAACTAGCAGACGACAGAAGAAATGCTATTATTGAACAAACTTTCCTCCCCTATCTTATCTCTTGTCTAATTTGTTTGTATTGCTCAACACTTATGCCCTAATCCTCAAGTTCATTGTTAGTCATAAAAAACTATATTCAGCAGCTCAATACTATATTCATATTTCACTTTACCATGCTAAATATAGAACTCAATACCATCTTTACTTAAGGATAACATGATATGCTGAATTAGAATAACTGTCCTATTTTACATTCTGTCATTCCTAAAGCAATTCCCCAATTTTGGCTTTGAGTTTATTAAGTGAACTTATTTACCTTTTCCTTTTGGGAATGGATAAACTTTCCTCAGTATTGACCTTTAGTTTCCCCTTTTTCTTTTATTCACTGCAAATTCACTTGTCATTACCTTCAATTTTGATATTCCATATCAATTTCGAGCATTTCATTCATCTCATTGTTCTTTTTCAATCCAATTTAGTTATTATCACCCTTTTTTGTTGCAGGGCAAGGTTTAGTGCAAGGTGTTTGAATAAGGGAATGGGTGTAGACTATCATTTGCTTGCCAAGTCTACTAAGTCTGCCAATTTTCGAGTTTGCAATGTCTTAGTGTATCTGAATTTCTTACCTGTTATGATAAGAATTTATTAATTAATTGAGTTATTCTATAATTCACGTGGTGATGAGTTATACATATGTTGTTTAGTTACAAATCTGAAATATTGGAGATTCATGTTGTTGCTCCAACTTTGCATGTTTTGCTTGGTAACCCAGGTGTGGCATTAATTATTTGTATGCTTATGTTTTCTCCCTTTTTATTTTCCATTTTTTTAAACGTGTCTAACTTTTTGTTTTCTTGTATTATTGTAGGTGTTCTGTTATTCTACAAAGACTTTGTGGAGTTTCTATATAAGCAGCTTGATGGAACGACCTCTATTTAAGTGTTTCTTGAGTAGTATAAAACTACTATAAGATTGGGTAGTGTCTATGTAAATCCTATTAAGGAACAATAGACAGGCCAAGTATGCTGTTCATGCCCCTGTTGCAATTTATCTGAAATTGTCTTCTTTTTTTTTTTTTTTTTTTCCCTTTCTAGTTTTAGAGTTCAAATGCTACATAGTATGCCCTCAAATTGTTTTCTTTTTTAATTATGTACTTAGTTACATGTGAGTTAATGATATATATCTGGGTTTAGTATTGAGTTTTACATTTGATCATTGGTTATATGTGAGGTGATGCTATATAGGTTATAGATATATTTTATTATGTTTTGTGGTTCCCTTTACTAACTTGGTTAAGTTTATTAGTTTATAGATATTATTTTTTTTATTCTATCAATGTTGGGAATTACAGGCGAAATTTTCCGCCGGCAATATTCCGTTAATTAAAAAATAATTAAAAATTTTAAGTTACGGCGGAATTTGGGGAGGAAAATTATGAAAAAATTCATTGATAAATTTGTTGGTAACAGGTGCGTTTTTGATATGTTTTCATAGTAGAATTTTCATATATATATATATATATATGAGGAAGGATTTACATATATCAGTGTAAGACTTTTTTAACTTATACTCATTAATAGCTATTAGATTTACATCTTATTAAAAGTGAAAATTTTATTTTCCGAGTCATTAATAGCCTTTAGATTAATGTGAATCTAATGGCTAATAAAGAGTGTAAGTTAAAAAATACCTATACTAGTATAAATATATCCCTCCTATGTATATATATATATATATATATATATATATATATATATATTGCTTTGATATGTTTTTTTATTCCAATTCTCTCTTCTACAAAACGTTGTGTGCGTTTTTCAAAACGCTTTTTGCTTTTGTTTTGAAATTGTGCTGTTTAATATAAAATGTAATTTCAAGTAAAAAAAAATATAAAATGTAATTTACGTTTTTATCTAATTTATAGCAGTATAAAACACCTTTAAAGTCAAATGTATCAGTATCACCCACCTTTATTCCATATTAAAAAGAATCAAGACTAAGAAAGAATCACAAAAAATTATTTATAAAAAATAAAAATTTTCTATTTACAAAAAATAGATTATGAGTAATGAATATACTTGTACAGAATGTACCTTAAGGGGTTTGGACTTCCGGAATAACCGGAGGTGCCAAGGAAGAATCACCAAATAAGGATTTGGGAGTCTCTCAGAGCATGGCAATTGGGTAGGGTTTAGAAGACATACCTGGGGGAGAGCTGATCTCCCCTTTATATACCCGTGGTGGGCCATTATATAGGGGTTGGTTAACTCTGGCCTAGAGTATCCGACATTCCAGGGCTTATCCTTTGGTGCGCGTAAGTCGGATGGTTGGCTATCCCTTTAGCTTGGTCCGTGTCCCGTGTTGGGCTTGGCTAAGATTGGAGCCCATATCTGGTCTTTGGGCCGTGTAGGTCCAATATCCAGAACAGTTGCCCCAAACTCATGAAGTCTGGTTTTCCGGGCTTTAGGAGTTGTATTGCCCCGAGTTGTTGGTCGTGCCGTTGTGACGTAGTTTTTGAATGTGTTTGACCGTTCCTTGATCATGTTTGATTTTCTGGAATCTTCTTGGAGAAGGACTGTCAGTTGGATTTGACAACTGACATCAACACGCGTCGGAGATCGTGGGGGAGAGAAAGCGTTTTCTCTTGGAATTTGTGTTTTAATGATGGCTTTTAAGGAGGAGTTGATATTACTCTTATGCCCCTTCCTTTGAGAGGGAAGATGAGGAATAGCAAACAGTTATCCCTATTTTGTCCCTCTTTTTAAAATTAAAATGAGGGGAAAGGTTGGGGGAATGTTTCATTTTCATTTTCTCTTCTCCCATTTCCTCCGTCCTCTTTATTCTCTTTTTCCACTTCACTATTGCCGTTGTATCCTCCATCTCCTGCATTCGCCACCGTTTTAGTGTTGTTCTTCTTCTTCTCCAAGTAATGTTTTATTTGTCCCCTTTTTATACGCTTTCTTCATTTTTGTGATTTCTGGTTGGTGTGGGATTTCCTTCATTTCGTCTTCTCTGGTGGGGTTTCAAGGCATCGTTACTTGGCTGTGGGTGGTGATTTTCTTCCAAGACCAATTTTCTTTCAACTTCAAAAACTAACCTTTCGGCTACGTTTGGTGTTCCTTTTTTCCTCTTACCAGGTGGATTTGATGGCAGAAAACCCTGATAACAACCAAGATATCGCGGTGGCCGAGGTGGTTCAAATTCCACGCGAGTTGCCGGATATATACAGATGGGTTTCTCCTGATGTCTTGGGAGCACCCTGTACAGTAGATCAAGATTACCTAGACGAGTTGAAGAGTTTTGGGGTAATCTTCGGTGGTGGGGAGTTGGAGCGGCGCTATCGGGTTGAAGTTGCTCGTCGGGGAGAGAGGGTATGCTTCATGAATTTGAACCACCCTCGGATCCCTCATTGGTTGTGGGTGAATGAGGTGATGTTCACCAAATTTGGGGTTCAAGTCCCATTCACCGACTTCCAACGGCGACTTGTTAACCGAGCTTGTATAGCTCCGTCGCAACTTCATCCCAATGCCTGGGCGTCGATCCGATGATTTGAACTGGTGACCAGTTTCTTGAAGTTTCCCCAAGAACCTGAGGTGTTCATGTGCCTATTTAAGTTTTATTCATCGAACACCTCGAAAAAGACGAAGAAGGGGTATATGTCTGTTCGGCCGACGAAGGGTAGAAAAATCTTCGGCCTTTACGAAGATTCGTTCCATGGCTTTAAGGGTCGATATTTCAAAATCATACCGGTGGGGGATCATCGGCCCTTTTGGTTGAGTTTGGAAGGTAATGGACGGTTTTTGATGTTGCCCTGGTAGCCTACGAGGGTTTAAGGGCCGAGCAGAGAGAAAGAGTGGATGTGTTAACTACCCTGTTCTCAGAACGAAACCTGAAACCAAAGCCCCTCTTGAGCCATCCGGAGGAGGCTCGGAGAGAGATTGGTAACTGATTCATTGTTTTTTCTTCTTTTTGAATTGAGATCCTTTGTATTACGCTAATGTTCTTTGTTTTTCTTTTCAGTGAAAATGGCTGGTGATGATGTAACCTTGAACCGTTTGCGCCATTTGTTTTGCCCAACAGCTTCTGCTGGGGCCGTCATTCCGAATACACCGGCGGTCGGTCATGCCGGCTCGGGTCCATCGTCGATGGCTCGGGCTAGCACTCCTCCGATTGGCCCCACTCCCGAGGTGGTTATTACTCCTGAGCAGGGGAGCTCGAACGCGGGTGGCAGGGATGTCGGTTCGACTCATGAGGTTTCTTCTCCGGTCAGGGGGAGGATCAGCAACTTTCCCTTCCGTCTCCGAATAAGCGGTCGATGCCGACGGATGCCTCGGCGGCAAAAAGGCAGAGGACGAAGGGTTAGATTCGTGAGTTTTGTGCCATGGACCGGTCATTCGACGCTCGTGGTTTCATTGCGGCTCATCTGCTTGTTCCAAAGGCTCAGGAGACCCTTCGGGACTGTGATCCCGTAGAGAGTTTCCGTTGGGCTCAGTGGGCGCTTCATAAGTTGGCAACTATCATGAAGTCAGTTGAGCCACGTCTGACCATGGTGGATGAGGCAGAGTGCACCAATACGAGGCTTGCTGGGGATTTGAAGGCATTGAACCTTCAAAAGGCAGTTTTGGAGGGGCAGATAGCAGATGCTCATAAGGTTAAAGAAAAGGCCGAAGGGGATTTGAAGGCTCTTGAGAAAAACTTAGAAGTTTTCAAACAGAAGAAGGATGAGGAGGTCACCACTCTGTAGAATCGAATCAAGGAGTTGGAGTCTGAGGTTGTCGAACTCAAGGACTCCGTGGCTGCCGAGAAGCTTCGCGCCGACTGTTCCAAAAAGGTGATTTTCGACCTTGAAAAGCAACGTGATGAATATGCCGAGGATGCCAAGGGTGCCGTGTCGGCGACCGAGGGGTTTTTGAAGGCTCAACTTGCTGTTCTCCTTCCCGAGTTTGACATTTCTCGTATTGGTTTCATGAAGGAGATTGTGGATGGTAAGGTAGTAGACCTTCCGATGGCCGCTCCTCCCTCTTAGGTTCTAGTTCTTTGAGACTTTATTATTTTTTTGTCTTCTGAATAATTGAATATTTTGTAAGGGAACCCGTCGTGCCTTTTCCTGGGTCGGGTTCCCGTGAATATTTTGATTGAGGTCCGTCGTGCCGTTCTTGTCGGGTTGAACCTCGGATAACTTAAAAGTTTTTAAGTTTCATGTTTATTTGTCTAAGTATTTTGTACTTAGCCGTTTTTATGGTTTTTTGCTGTTTTGTGTGTATGTTTTAGCCTGTGTCGCTTCCGTATTGTAGATTTAGGCGTTTTTGAGCTTTTGGAAGGGAGTGATCAGTTTCCGTTCTCCGAGGCGTAGTTGTTTTCCTCTTCTTTCAATACTTTAATAAGTAAGAGAGGTAGTAGTGGATGCCGTTTAGTAGGTTTATTTGAATCCGAAGATGAGAGTTTTGAGAAGCGTTGGGGCCTCGTTAAAACCTTCCGATTTTCCGGATAAGGAAAATGGTACCCTTTTTATTAACTAAAGAAAGTCTTTAGGAACAAATAAAAATAAAGGGAAATGTAATAAATTTAAACAAAAGGTAAATAATGAACTACTCTAAGATAAAGGGCGGGTCTCACTTCTGAAAGGTGCTTAAGAGTAAAAACGGCGAAGGTTGGAGGCGTTCCAGCTTCTGGGAATTTCTGCCCCGTTGAGTTGCTCTAGTTTGTACGCGCCTTTTCCTAGGTCATCGGCTACCCGATATGGCCCTTCCCAATTGGGTGTTAGCTTCCCTTCTCCTGGGGTTGGGGGTCCAATGTCGTTCCGACGTAAGACCAAGTCGCCAACGTCAAAATGCCGTTTGACCGTGCCTTTGTTGTATTGGATACTCATTCTCTGCTTGAGTCCTAGTTCCGACATGTGAGCCCTTGCTCGGATCTCTTTAATGAGGTTTCTGTCGGCCGTTGGGTCTTCCGACCCTAGGAGCAGCCTCGAGCTAGGTTCTCCGATTTCAACTGGTATTATGGCGTCAACCCCGTATGTTAGTCGGAACGGTGTTTCTCCGGTTGACGACTGTGGGGTAGTACGGTATGACCATAACACTGAGGCAAACTCTTCTTCCCGTAGCCCTTTCGCTTCATCGAGTCTCTTTTTGATACCTTTTACAAGTACCTTGTTAGCAGCTTCTACTTGTCCGTTTGCTTGAGGATGTTCTACTGAGCAGAATCGTTGTTTGATGCCAAACTCGGTTGCCGATTCTTTGAATTTTCGATCGGCAAACTGGGTTCCGTTGTCCGTTATGAGGACGGATGGGATGCCGAATCTTGTAATTATCTGCTTCCATACGAACTTCCAACACTTAGCTGCTGTGATCGAGGCTATTGGTTCAGCCTCTATCCATTTAGTATAGTAATCAATGGCCACAATGAGGTATTTCAACTGACCTGGTGCTAATGGGAAAGGGCCCACGAGGTCGATTCCCCACATGCCGAAAGGTCGCTCCGATGATATGGGTACCATTTTTTCTGGCGGTGCTTTGTGAAAGTTGGCGCGGAGCTGGTATTTTTCACAAGTTTGGACGAAGTCCATGGAATCTTTCATCATGGTTGGCCAATAGTAGCCAGCTCGGATGAGTTTCCGAGCTAACAACTTTCTGCCGTCGTGATGTCCGCAACATCCTTCATGAACTTCCCTTATCACGTAGTCAGTTTGTGTCGGGCCGAGACATTTCAGTAGAGGTAAGTCAATACCCCTTTTATATAGCTGGCCGGAAACAACGACGAACTTAGTTGACTCCCTTCTTATTCTCTTTGCTTCCTTTAGGTCGGAAGGGAGGTTTCCCGTTTATAGGAAGCCTTGGATGGGGGTCATCCAAGTCACGATCTTGGTGATCAGGAGGCAATCTACTTCGGCTGTGGATACCGAGGGTTTTCTCATGACTCCCTGGAGTAGGGATCGGTTTCCCGAACCAGGTTTGGTACTAGCTAGTTTGGACAAAAGGTCAGCTTTGGCATTCCTTTCTCGTGGAACATGGGTGATTGCCACTTTGTCAAAATTTTGGAATGCTTTTTTAACTTTGGCTAAGTATTTTTGAAGAAGCGTGTCCTTTGCTTGGTAAGTTCCGTTGACTTGGGAACTTACAACGTGGGAGTCGGTGCAGATTTCTAAGGACTTCGCTCTGACTTATTTAGCTAACGACAGTCCTGCCAAGAGAGCTTCATACTCCGCTTGGTTATTTGAGATCGGAAACTCATATCTTATGGATTGTTCAATCATCATCCCCTCTGGGTTCTCCAAGGTTACGCCGGCTCCTCCGGAGTTAGGAGTGGAAGATCCGTCCACGTGTAGTTTCCACATTTTGGTTTCTTCCGTGGTAACTCCGACGACGACCATTTCGGCTAGAAAATCTGACATCGCTTGTGCCTTGATTGCTGTTCGGGGTTGGAATTGGATGTCGATTTGGGACAACTCAATGGCCCATCCGAGTATCCGTCCAGCTAGGTCGGGTTTTTGTAAGATATTCCGTATTGCCTGATCGGTGCGAACTATGATAGTGTGGCTTTGGAAGTATGGCCGTAACCGCCTAGCCGTGACGAGAAGGGCGAATGCCAGTTTCTCGATCTTGGAGTATCTCAGTTCTGCCTCGTGTAAAACTCGGCTTGTGAAGTAAACTGGCATTTGGTTACTCGACTCGTCTTCTCTTACTAGGGCCGCCACGACGGATTCATCGGTGATGGATAGATAGAGATATAGAGGTTCTTCGTTGATCGACCTTGTCAGGACTGGAGGTTCCGAAAGTATGGTCTTGAATTTCTGGAATGCCTCTTCACATTCAAGTGTCCATTCAAAGGTGATCCCTTTTTTCATCAATTTGAAGAAGGGCAAGGCGTTCCTTGCCAACGCTCCGAGGAACCGAGATAGAGCCGTCAACTTGCCATTGAGCCGTTGGACTTCTTTTAAGTTAGAAGGGCTAGACAGTGTTAGGATCGCTTCACACTTTTCAGGGTTAACCTCTACTCCTCTTTGGGTGATCATAAAACTCAAAAATTTTCCTACTTCCATGCCAAAGGCACATTTTAGAGGGTTTAACCGCATTTTGTACAGTCTCAAAGAACGAAAGACCTCTTCAAGGTCGGAGATCAAATTATCAGGATCTTCCATCTTTACTAGCATATCGTCCACGTAGACTTCTATTTTCCACCCTATGAGGTCTTTGAAAATCTTCGTCATTAACCATTGGTAGGTTGCACTGGCATTCTTGAGGCCAAACGGCATCACCGTGTAACAATAAGTTTCATCCGGCGTGATGAAAGCTGTCTTCTCTTCATCGGGCGTATGCATCGGGATCTGATTGTAACCCGAGTATGCATCCATAAAAGAAAGGTACTTGTAGCCGGAGGAGGCATCTACCAGTCCGTCGATGCTAGGAAGTGGGAAAGCGTCCTTTGGACAGGCTTTGTTTAGATCGAAGTAATCAACGTACATTCTCCACTTTCCTTTTGCCTTCTTGACTAACACTACATTGGCTAACCAAGTAGAGTAGGGTAATTCTCGAATAAAGCTGGCTTCGAGGAGTGCCTTGGTTTGGTTTTTGACCTCTGACGCTCTATCATCCGACATGCGCCGTTTCCTTTGGGCCACAGGACGATATTTCGGGTCGATGGCGAGGGAACGCGACATTACTGAGGGATCAATCCTTGACATATCAGCTGGGGTGAAGGCGAATAGGTCGCCGTTGTTTCTGAGGAACTTCGACAATTGTTGCTTGAGTTCGTATGGAAAATTCCGATTTAAGAACGTGTGGCGTTCTAAGGAATCTCTAATTTGAACTTTTTCCAGGTCTCCGTCCGATTTCGGCCGGGGTTGTTCATCTACTCTAGCGTCTAGGTCGGCTAGGTAGATTCCAGAAGCATCCCGGGATTTGGATCGGAGAGCTAGGTTATTATGGCTGCGTTTTTCGGCCATCACCCGATCTCTGTAGAGGGTACCGAAGTCACCTGCGTCCGTTTCATACTTCATCACTAAGAATTTGGTGAACACGTCCGCGGTGAAGTCGTTGATTGTCTTTCGTCCTAAAATAACGTTGTATGCCATTGAGTCCTTCAACACCACAAACTCAGCCATCACCGTTCTTCTGGAATTGCTAGCTTCGATGGAAATCGGGAGTTCTATGCTTCCATCCGGTTTGATGAAATGGTCGCCAAGCCCCATGACTCCTGGTTGCTGTGTCTTCAAGTTATGATCTTTGAATCCCAATACATCAAACGCATGTCAAAACATGTTATTGGAATCTGCGCCTGTATCGATCAAGATTCCTCGGACTATACCCGGTCCGACGCCAGCCGAGATCACCATTGATGCGTCGGAATCAGCTACTCCGTGTTTGAAGTCTTCGTTGCTGAATGTGATTGCCGGGAGTTGTGGAGGGGCACTCCATACAGTCGCTAGGATTTTGAGATCATTTTTATGGGCCGACTTAGATTTATCCGTGTGGTTGGCTCCGGTGATCACAGAGACTATAGGCATCGTTTCATCGGTGTCCCTAAGGTTCCGGGTCTCTGGTACTTCCGATCGTTCTCGACCGGCGTTCCTGGGTTTGCGAATGATTTGGATGAATTCATTCAGCTTTCCCTCTCTGATAGCTTGTTCTATAGCATCCTTCAGATCGTAACAATCTTGTGTTTTGTGTCTGTATCCTTGATGGTAATCACAAAACGGAGTCTTGTTCTTGGCATTTTGGGTTCTTCCTCGTAGGGTCCTGGCCCGAGGTAAAATGCCCTTATCGGAGATTTGTTGGTATATCTCCGTGATTGAGGCTATCAACAGGGTGTAATGGTCATACTTCTGTTTTGTAAACTTAGGGTTTCCCCTTTGTCCTTGTTCCCGCTGAGTGTCTCTAGGGTGCGCCGTTAAGGTGTTACCCCGGGATGCCGTATGGGCTTGGTGGTTCTTGGTTGCCGCGACCACTCGATTAACTTCCTCATGGTGGATAAATTCCTTCGATTTGGCTTGCATCTCCTTCCGAGTCCAAACCGGTTTGGTGGTTAATTGTCTTCGGAAGTCATCATTGGCAAGGCCGTTAGTTAAGCATAGGCTCGCAACTCCGTCAACTAGTCCGTCAATGGTCTTGCATTCGGCATTAAACCGTTCAATGTATTTTCTGGTGGTTTCATTGGGTTTCTAAACGACGGCAAGAAGATTGATCCGGTGTTTGTGGCTGTCGATACTCGTTGTGAATTCATTGAGGAACAGTTCTCTTATCTCAGAGTAGGTAGAGATAGAGCCTGCTGGTAGGGATGTAAACCATTGCGCCGCAAGTCCAGTCAATGCCACCGGAAAGGCTCGGCACTTGACCTCGTCAATAGCTCCATCGCAAATCATCCAATGCTTGAAGTCATTAAGATGAACATAAGGATCCGTTGATCCGTCGTACTTCATGTCGATTGGCTTTACGAAGCCCTTTGGAAGTTGGACCTTCAGGATTCGACTTGAGAACGGGGTGTGCCCGTCCACAGGGGGCATCTGGTCTCGGCCCCTTGCTTTCTTGTAGCGGCGAGGGGACCTTCACCTTGGTTCGCGAGATTCATCCGAAGAGGAATCACGATAATCCGAGCTAGTGGGATGACGTCTCCGTCGTTCTGGAGTGCGCTCGCGTCTTCGGGGGGAGGGGGGTTTGGATCTGGAGCGGGAACGGCGCCGAGGGGGCGACCTTAGATCGTTGGTAGCGTTTTAGAGTTCTATGTTCTCCTTTCGGAGCCCTTTGACTTCAAGCTCCATCGCTTGCATGCGATGCCTCAGTTCTTGGATGATTTGGGTCTCATCCGTGCCGATTCCACCGAAAGGTTTGGGATCTGGATTTCCCGGGCCTAACCTGTCAAAGGCGCTGGTGCTCCTTTGACCTCCAAAGTTGTCACCGCCCGACTTGGGTTGACTGTTCTGGGTCCCACCCGTATCTACGTTGCGATCGGCCGATTCAGTGCTGCCATTCGCTGTCGCATTGAGGTCTAGGTCGACCTGTTGCTGATCCTGGTGTCGTTCGTCACTAGAATGGTCGGAGTAGGCTACACCTTCCTCATCTTGGTTCACCATCATCGGTTTTGTTAGGATGTCCCCACAGACGGCGCCAATGTACAGAATGTACCTTCAAGGGGTTTGGGACTTCCGGAGTAACCAGAGGTACCAAGGAAGAAGGCTGAGAATTGATGTGTGGTTAATAGCGTGCTAAGGAAGAATCACCAAATAAGGATTTGGGAGTCTCTGAGAGCACGACAATTGGGTAAGGTTTAGAAGACGTACCTGGGGGAGAGCTGATCTCCGCTTTGTATACCCATGGTGGGCCCGATTATGTAGGGGTTAGTTAACTCCGGCCTAGAGTATCCGACATTCCAGGGCCTATCCTTTGGTGCGCGTAAGTCGGATGGTTGGTTATCCCTTCGACCTGGTCCGTGTCCCGTGTTGGGCTTGGCTAAGATTGGAGCCCATATCTGGTCTTTGGGCCATGTAAGTCCAATATCCAGAACATAGATCAATATCATATGAAATTAATTAAGATAGAAAATTATTCTGTAGTTTGATACAATTAAAACTTAAAAGAATAATATTTATCAATATCTAGGTAAACAATTTGAATGCAATAAACAAATAAATAATATTTTCAATAATAGTAACTACAATATTATTAATGGATACTGGAACTATGCACTTAAGTATTAAGCCAACAAGTTTTAGCTTAAATGACATTTGTCTCATTTTTCAAATAAAGGTTTCGGGTTCGAACCCCTCCCTTAACATATTTTTCGTAAAAAAAAAAGTTATACTTAAGGGTTATTATATATGATTTCATATTCTCATTAAAGTATTTTTAGTTTTAGAGAATTCAAATCCATGAAAATTTATGTTTCAATTAAATCTTCTTCAATTTAAAAATCTTTAGTTTTTTTGGATGAAGTAATAATTGTGTTAGTTGCATAATTTTATTTTTTGGCAACGTCAATTTTACAAAATATATACTACTTTCACAAACTGTTTTATTATAAAATAATAAAATGTTCATCGTAATATAATGTGAGTATTCACCCTTATTTCTTTGGGTGATTTCTGTAAAATCTAGACTATCCATAATTCATCTATTCTTGTAAAAAAAAAATAAAAATAAAAACTATCCATCTTTTAAAATTAATCATAAAGTATTAACCAAATTGGTGTAAACTCAGATACAGAGTAAAAAGATACCTAGAATACAGAGAGTATTGATTACAAAATAATAGGAAGAGGAAGAAAAAAAGGAACCACATGTGATTTTCTTCTCACATTCTGTATTTCTGTAGCTTTGTAATATGTATTAGAGTAACCAGTACCACCTTAAAATTAGTGTGATAATTGTGTTTTTTGGTTTTTTTTTCCTGTGGGTTAAATACAGTAGCACACTTCATAGGCTAAAACAATAATTATAGTATCAAATAATAATAGAGATGATATGTAAAAATATTTTCGCTGTATAAACTCATATTGAATTCTATTCAGGTCTGAATGTGCAGATGCTCTTCACGGTTACCCAACACCACATCAACGAATTGTGGGTGTTGAGGGGGGGGGGGGTCTTTGACGCTCCCCGGACGACGTCCAGTGGTAATGGGGGCGACAACGGCGGCGATTTAATGTCAGAGGAGGTGGGTGAGAGAGGAGGGAGGGGTCACTAGGGTTTGGTGGAAAAATCTACCAGTAATTTCATGGCCTTTATTGAAGCAATGTGTTTGGAAATTCTCCATTATCAGGGGATTTATCCGCCGGTAATATACGTGCCAACCTTTTTAATTTTGCACCTCCACTTACCAGCGAATTTACTGAGCACTTATGAAATCTATCGATTACAATTTCACATTGGAATACGGAGATGATAATCCACTGGCAAGCCCCGCCCATAAGTCTGCCGATATGGGCCACGTTTCTTATAGTGTGAAACTTTCTCCTCTCCCGTCCCTCTCATTATCTTCGCAATAGCAAACCATCAACACCAATCTCAACATCACTCTCCCT
The DNA here is from genome assembly GCA_036250425.1 of Stylosanthes scabra. NCBI lineage: Eukaryota > Viridiplantae > Streptophyta > Magnoliopsida > Fabales > Fabaceae > Stylosanthes > Stylosanthes scabra. Next base: position 50,395 of record JASCZI010151062.1, on the reverse strand, counting down.
GTTCTCTAATTATTCTCCACTATATATTCATCTTCTCCTTCCTATATCACTTTGCTTCCCTTCCCCAACACACAACACAACAAAATTTAGCAAACATCCATAACCACCACTACAAAATTCAGCAAATATCTAACACAACAAATTCATAAATCCATCTTTTGTGATGACGTCTTCTCTTCCTTCATCAGATCTCCCAAGCCCGACACTACCACCACTGTTGCTTCCACGCCCACAGTGTCTGGCATCTTCAATGCAATCAATCCCTCATAGCAATGGACGCTCCCCCACTCATTGGAGTTGCGGCAGCCATGTTGAGGGTTACTAAATGAAAATCGTGCCCATCGATGTAGTCGTAGACGACGTTCATCACGACAAACCCGACAAACTTCCGACAGATGGTTTAATAAGTTATCAACGTGGTAGTGGAGGTGAGGATGACGATGGATGTGATAGTCGTGGGTAAGGGAAGAGCAATGATGATGTTGAGGAAGAACGGATGAGATTGATGTTAACCAAAGAAATTGATCTACCTATAGGAGATGATGAGATGGACGGGAGAGCAAAACGTTTAATAGTGACAGGGTAATTATGGAATAATCTATTTTGCCCATAATTTTATTTAATTAAAGGATAAAATTAAAATTTATTTTAAATATTATATATTAAGAATAAAATTAAATTAAATTAAATATTAATTGTATTTTTAAAATTTTTTGAAAATAATAAAATTAAAATTTATTTTAAATATTACATATTAAAAGTAAAATTAAATTAAATTAAACATTAATTATATTTTTAAAATTTTTCCAAAACGTTACAAAGTAAAAGGTATATACTTTATTTAAAATATAATTAACTCATAAAACAGAGGCGTACGTGCTTTTTTCATATCCATGCGAATACACCTTGCAAGTTCATTATAGTTCATTACAGGTGTATCAACAATTTTTTCCACGTTGAAAAAATAGACCCTACTAATATAGAATGTGAGGATATGTTTTAGTGACACACTGTTAGCTCTATATGTCTCATATTGTATCTATCACACATAGGACCAAACTTTGTTTCTTCTTTGACATGATCTGCCTGCCTTCTAGCAGCTCAACACGAAGCAGTTTTTCTATTACTTTTTAAAAATTGATTTTTATGTATTTTTATTTTAAGATTGTAAATTTGATATTAATAATTAAAAAAGTAAAAATTTCATGAGTCTTCTGGGCTCTGGCCCTTTCTTTCTTTCTTTCTTTTCATGTTTCTTCCTTATTTATTTCTTTAATTTTATTGATAATTTATATATTTTTAAATGAAGGAAGAAGAAAAAAAATGAGCAAGACAAAAAGATAAAGGAAAAAAAAAAGCACTCCTCCTCTTAGAAAATTTAATTAAGCTTAATTAAGAATATCGCTTACTATTAGTGTTTTATTTAAAAGGCTTGACATAGAAAAATATAGATTAAAGTTCGAGTTCCACCACTATAGTTTTCATAATACAATATTTGACATTGTTTTAACATTAAATGTACTCTGACAATATAGAAAATTAAATTCTAAATGTATTTAGAAAAAAAGAATGGCGTACTTTGACATTGTTTTAACATTAAATGTATTTAGAAAAAAAGAAAGGCGTACTTTGACATTGTTTTAACATTAAATGTATTTAGAAAAAAAGAAAGGCATACATATATACTTATTACTTGAAAATTTATTTACATTATTTATTTGAATTATTATTTTTTTAATATTATTGCAAGTTGTACATTAAATTTGTGTAATTTTGTACTCGTACATTTTATTTTGTCATTTTGAAAGAAAAAACAAAAAGTGTCTGAAAAAAGAGTAACATATAAATAAATGAATAAATCTATATGTACTATTGTATATACCATTTAGTAATACTGTGCTACTGTTCATATTTTTTCGTGTTACTAAATGGTGTGTATAGGTGTATATAATGGTACATCTAGTATTACGTTAAATAAATACTTTAAAATAAGTGACATTTTAGCCCTTAGTTTGAGGGTGAAAAAATAGATAGATATTCTATAGTGTGAATTATAGATTTTTGTTTATTTATTTGTTCACAATATTTTCTTATCTCTTTTATTTTAAATTTATTTCTTTTCGTAATTTCTAGTTTTCCTTCTTCTTTTTCTTTAAATTAAAAAGAAGAAATATCATAATTTCCATGTATTATTGGTATTCTGAAATACGATAATAAAAGTAGAGAAAAAGTGATAAACTGAAACACACTGCAATTAGATTAATACATTTTATTTGATAAATGATACATGTTGATGCCACACTGCAATGAGGATATATGCTGCAATGGCAAATTAAATAGTGGATGTTTGTTCTATCAAATACAAAGTGATGACATTAATATTTAATATGTATTCTGTAATTCGATGGCAGGATTTAGTAGCCATTTTATTTTCTTGATTCAATATTGCTTCAACCATTTTCTGGCATGCCTATGGCAGAAAGCTTTGATCCTTTTCAAACCTTCTACGAGGGCAGATGGATCGGCGGCGAAAGTGATGCGAAGCCAATCTTTTAGCCCAACTGCCGTTCCTGGAAAGAAATGTCATTTTTGTTTGTTAACCAAATTCAGTGGCTCTACCTCGACAAGAAGAACAGTTAACTAACCACTTTTTTTCTTTTTATAAGAGAACCTAATGTTGTTCAAAGAATTTTCCTATGTGCATCATAATAACGATTAACAATGGTAATTTCTAGATTAATTTTAATGCAATAACAGTGTAAAATGTTTTATACATTCGTCTAATCAAATCCTTTTTCTTCGAATGATTATTCACGCGATCAAGGTAAAAATAGTTATTCTTTTGCTAATATGACATGTTCATAATTGGATAGATGTATGTTAAAACTTATTTAAACTGGCAGTGCATCTAAAATAAATTCAAGAAAAGAATCCATATACCTAAGCTTCTACAAGAAATTGTACATGATTTGAAAAAACAGGCCGGAGATTTTTGTGAAAATCGGAAATAAATTTAAAGTAAAAAAAGGGCTTAAATGTTAGCTTTGCAGTTTTAGTCTCCCTTAAATTTCCGAGTTGTCTAAGTTGTTTCTATAACAGTGACTTATAAGTGAAATCATGCTTTGCATAAATGAAAAAATGATAACAAAGAGAAGATGCACAATTGTACCTGGAAGAATGATAACAGATTCCTCCTTTGCAAGTTTGAAACAAAAATCAATATCGTCGCTAATATCTTCTAGAAGCGAAAGGTTTAGTTTCACCTGCATTTCATTACAAAGACATTTTAAAAGAGAAGTGCCGCGGTTATAAAAGACTTTACAGAGCTTATTCTGTCCTCAAAGAAATAGCATGAACTGTAGTTCTATTCTCAGCTTCTTACCATCATAGCCATGGACCCTTGTGGTTTATGAGGGCAAAAAATGCATGGAATCTCTTCTATCTCTTTACAGCATAAATCTGAGGTAAGTCTCAAAGTATCAAGGGTTTTCGAGAAGAAAGACTCTTCAGTTTGATTAATTATGCACGGTACTGCCGCCTGCCAAACCAGAATTACCCATCAATCAAATAAAGGATATAATAAGTAACACATAAATCATTATGATTGAAGTTCTAACGAATATCGGCGCTATAACAAGATGATGTCCTATAAATCTTAACTTAATTCTTGAAGAAGATTTGGCTCAGCATGTATTCTATAAGGGTAGGAGAAGAACCCGACTCAGTATTCTTTCCTTAAGTAAAGAAAAAAATATAAGAACCAAGTCAAGATGATATGGATTAGTCCCTCTTCTTGCGTTCTTGGAGTTACATCTATTTTTCGATTTCCATTCAAGAGATCTTGCACCCATTATAGGTGTCAAGGCCTAGGATGCTAAGTTCATTACAAGTGACATGATCCTTCCATGGTTAATAAAGATGCAACTTTCTTTTTTTCTTTTTTTAACAGTTCTTCATAACAGCGCCTAGCAGAAAGGGTTGTGTCCATTACAAGTGACATGATCCTAGATGTTAACTCCATTAAAAGTTAAAACTAACATTTTGTATGCTGATATTTGCATTAGTAACAATGCAATTTGCTATGGTTTTCTTATACATTTGTTAATTGATGATTCTCTGGATAGCATATTGTTTCTTCCTTTCTACTTTTGGTTCTTCAATTACAAGCATTGTTGTAGCTATCCAAAGAACCCAGAATATTCAGAGAGGAAAATGTAAAAACCTGAATGAAGGTGGCCGGACCTCCCAAAAGATCGAAATACTTTTTAATGCGCTCAACTACCTGCATACCAAAAGACATATAGTCTTTTAACATTGCGAAAGGATTTCGAATATGGAAAAGAGGAGGCAAATGTTAATTGACAAGATCAACTGTCAAACATAGACAAGATTCGTTAATTGGTTCACTTGTTTAGAATAATAAATAGACAATAACATATCAGTAGCAAGGGAAGTTGAGAATCTTCTAAGATTGACTCATGGAGTTAGTTTACCAACACACTGATTGTTCAAGAACCATAGGGTCAATGGACTCAGCATCAAGATTAACAATATAAATATACTAAATTGTGAAGAGAAGGAATAAAAATAACCTTAGGTTTTTTGAAATAGCCATTGGGATCAGTAGTCACAAACCAACCAAGCCTCCAACCAGGTACTATCCATCTCTTGGACAAGGACCCAAGAGTGAGTACAGGAACAATAGATCCAAAAACTCCCATTGGAACAAAAGGGTTGGTCCCAAATGCAAGATGGCCATAAACTTCATCAGCAATCACAATTGTTCCAATCCGCTGCGCAGTTTCCGCAATCTAAATTGCAATGCATAACATAAACAAATTCAGTGGAGAAAGTGAGCATAAAAACAAAAGCAAAAGCATCAATGAGCATGACACTAGATAAATGCCAACAAGAATGAACAAACTTGTGCTTTATTTAACTAACCTTCTCCAAGTGATTATAAGTGTACACATTTCCACAAGGATTTCCTGGGTTTATGATCACCAATGCAACGGTGTTCTTATCCGCAAGGGCCTCGATGGCATCAAGATCAACCTCCCAGCCTTTTTCAGGAAGCAGATCATAGTGCCTCACTTCAACTTGTCTAAATGCAGCACAGAGTTCGTAGATTGGGAAGCCTGGTCTAGGCAGCAGGATGTTTGCACCGGGGCGTGCTAGCATCGCCACCGAGACATCGATGGCCTGCGTGCATCCGCACGTGATGAAAACATCTTCTGATGATAGCTGGTAAGGGAGATCACGTGACAGATACTCAGCAATTTCTCTGTCATAAAGATTCAGAACAACTTTTAGACCAGTTTTACCAGAATATTGTTTTAGACAAAATAAAAAGAATTAAAATAAAATGGTTCCTTAAGAAAAGATATATATACAAAGGAGAATATGACACACAACCCAAGAAATTCTTAACAAGTGCATGAAAGCAGGATTGGAATTTTAGGAGAAGATTCAGAAATCAGAATCTATGATGTCTTTTTCTTAGTTACACAATCACAAAGATCCATGGGAACTTCACATAACAACCATTGTAGCTAATTATGACAAACTCAGCCGCAAGAAACAGAGAGGGAGATTTTACTTACAAAAAAACCAGTTTAGCATTAATTGAATTTTAAAATGGATTGACGGAGTAAAAGAAATATATTTATATATGAATATTCCCACGTACCTAAAAAAACCTAAATGAATAGGTAAAAGAGAAAAGTAAGGCAACAAAACTTTTAGGGATAAAGAAAAATATACCCCTGAACTTTTTAAAGTTGGACAAAAGTAACCCCCACCTTGATGAAATACCTGTATGCCCCTGACCTTCGCAAAAAACAAGACAATCTTACCCTCCGTCGTTGTCAATTATGTGCCCGTAAAACGTTAGGACACAACAGACATTGATCTTTTTTTAAAAGAACAATTTAACCCTGACAAATTTTAAAAAAAAGACAACTAAAACCTTTACCTTGTTGTCGAGGGACATATTTATCTCTGGTTGAGTTTGGGTGCAAATTGGCTAACAGAACTCGTTTGAAAACATCGATACCGTTTTAGCCACCTCAGACCCGTTTAAATCCACGTCAGATAGGTTCATAACGGGCACGTGATTGACAACGATGGAGAGGTAGAATTATCTTATTTTTTCGAAGGTCAGGGGCATACAGATATTTCATCAAGGTGGGATTACTTTTGTCCAATTTTAAAAAGATCATGGGCATATTTATCTTTATCCCAAACTTTTAATAACAATTCAAATCTTTCCAAGACTCACGTACATTTGTCTTTACATAAAGTTAATAATTGAAATTTAGACTACGCCAACTGCATAAAAAAATTTACAAAGCAAACTAGCAAAGTAACAAAACTAGAGGTAACGAGAAAAGGAGCAACAAACAAATCCCTTCTCCTAACTCCTAACCATTAATATTATAAAGTAAAATCCAAACATAAATTGCCAAATAATAGAAAATTCCACTGGATTAATTAATTAATTAATGAGAAAGAGACTTATCCAAACGTACGTTCATTCATAATTGAGAATTGAGAATTGAGAAGAATTGAAAGCTAAAACTCAAAAGGGGAGAAACGAATGAATATAATTAAACAATACTCACTGTCTGGTCTGAGGGAGGCCAGTGGTGGGAGCATAGCCATGAAACTTGTGAGAGAGAAGGGTGTCAGCAACAGCTTCTTCACATACAGTTGTGGTGTGAAAACATGAATAGAGTGTTGGGTCACCCATGCCAAGAGAAATCACTCTCTTCTTGTTGTTTTCAACATCGTTTTTCTCATCATCAATGCTTTGCATTAGAAGGCTCAGGATACCCTTTATGGTGATGGTTGAAGTTGCCTTTGATTCGTAGTTCACAGCCGCAACAACACCATTATTACCACCACCATTTTCCATGGCTATCTGTGTCTCTCTCTCTCTTTCTTCTTTCTTGTGGTAATTGTGGTACTGGTCTCTCTCAACTGTAACTACTGCCTTCTCTGCCAAACGCATGTTTATAGAGAAAATTATGTAGCTGTACTAATTTGTTTATTTTATTTTAAAATAAATAAATAAAAATTAATCTATGTGTATCATTATACATATTCATATATACTATTTAACAATACGAAAAAATATAAACATTAACACAGAAATTTACATTTTTTTTAACTAATATTTATATTTTTCATAGTGTTAAATGATGTATATAATAGTACATATAATATTATAAATAAAATAATATATTGTTTAACGTGAAACGCGCGTAGTTTGGATTTTTTGTTAGTAATTAACAAAAAAAAATTAAATAATTACAGTATAGACGTTTGTAAATCCTCTTACTTTTTTCAATTCCAAATTTCCAACGAGAGATAATTAAACACATAGTTCGTCATCAATTAATCGACACAACCAAATATTTTAACAAATCATGTTAAATCAAGCTTTTTTTTTTCACGCGCATAGCATATACAAGTTTTTTTTTTCTTTGCTGCAATCACGCATTCCTTTATTCCTCGTTCTTTTTCATCGTCTCATGATTCTTTCTCTCCTTCCTTTAATTGCTTCTTTTAACGACGACGACAACAATGACGACAACGACAAGGGGAGGAAAAGGATGACGATTAGGATAAAGAAAAAAGAAAAAGACAATGACGACGGCGATAAGGAGGATGGCTAGAGGAGGAGAACGAAGAAGAAGAAGAAGAAGAAGAAGATTAACAAATCATGTTAAATCAAGCTTTTTTTCTCACGTGCATAGCACATACGAGTTTTTTGTTCTTTGCTGCAACCACGCATTCCTTTCTTCCTCGTTCTTCTTCATCGTCTCATGATTCTTTCTTTCCTTCCTTCAATTGCTTCTTTTGACGACGACGACGACAACAATGTCGACAACGATGAGGGGAGGAAAAGGATAACGATTAGGACAAAGAAAAAAGAAAAAGACAATGACGACGGCGATAAGGAGGATGGCGAGAGGAGGAGAACGATGACTACAGAAGAATTGCTTCTTTTGACGACGACGACGACAACAATGACGACAACGATGAGGGGAGGAAAATGATGACGATTAGGACAAAGAAAAAAGAAAAAGACAATGACGACGGCGATAAGGAGGATGGCGAGAGGAGGAGAACGATGACTACAGAAGAATTGCTTCTTTTGACGACGACGACGACAACAATGACGACAACGATGAGGGGAGGAAAAGGATGACGATTAGGACAAAGAAAAAAGAAAAAGACAATGACGACGGCGATAAGGAGGATGGCGAGAGGAGGAGAACAATGACTACAGAAGAATTGCTTCTTTTGATGACGACGACGATAACAATGACGACAACGATGAGAGGAGGAAAAGGATGATGATTAGGACAAAGAAAAAGACAATGACGACGGCGATAAGGAAGATGACGAGAGGAGGAGAACGATGACTACAGAAGAAGAAGAAGAAGAATGTGTTGCGTTTTTTAATTAAATGTACTTTATTTTTCAATAAAATTCAGTTATATTTTTTAAAGAAATTTGATTCTGTTTTTCAACGAAATGCAATTCATTTTTACAATGAAATTCGGTTTGATTTTTTAACAAAATTCATTTTGTTTTTCTTCAAAAACCGGTTATTTTTGTTTAAAAAAACAAGGAAAGAGGAGGAGAAAGAAGAAAAATGTAGTAGAGAAGAAGAAGAAAAAAGAATTCGGTTCTCTTTTCAAAGAAATCCAATTATATTTTTTTAAAGAAATTCGGTTCTATTTTTCAATGAAATGCAATTTATTTTTTCAACGAAATATGATTCTATTTTTCAACAAAATTCACTTCGTTAATATGATTCTATTTTTCAAAAACATCCACTTCATTTTCAATGAAATGCAATTATTGGAGTTTCTAGCTAATAAGCTCCTTATATTTAATCATAAACAAAATTAAGTTATTAATTAATAAGAATATCATATTTTAACATGATAATGTTATATATAAAGTATATTTTTTTCTTTTATTGTTTTTAAAATATTTGCGGTAACCCAACTGCTTTGCTACACCACACTAGAAAGCTCCCTCTTTTTGTAATTAATTCTGAAAGTTCTTTAGGAGAGATTCGAACAAAAAACCAGTGGATAGTTCAAGCTCCTTCAACATGCATTTTTATCCACCAAGCCAATCCAACATTTGATACATATGGTTCTATTAATTATATGTATATAAATTGTATAATATACAAGTTGTGTATTATTTTGAAAGATTTAAATTAAATTATTGATATTTTGAATATTATATTAACCGTAAAAATTGAAGTTATCACTTTTTAATTAATTAGATTTGAATGATATGAAATATTATTTTATCATTTAAATTTTTTTTATTATAATTTTTAATTAAATTAAAATCTAAGTTGAAAATGTTAAATAAACTAAAATACATTTTGCGGCGATTCTGACCTTAACTGCCGCTATATTCATGTCATTTATTCATTTCGTGACTGTTCCTACATTAACCGCCGCTAAACACATCGGAGCAAATTTTTATAACCTCCACTAAATATGATAGATCACCGCAAA
>JASCZI010151062.1:22226-34645 GCA_036250425.1 Stylosanthes scabra | reverse complement strand
CTATTTAACTTAAGCAGCTTAGAGAGAGAGAGAGAGAGAGAGAGAAGGGGTGGGGGGAAAGGAGGAGGTGAAGGAGAGGGGGAAAGGAAAGAGGTGATGACGGTAACGGGAAATTGGTGATTTGTTGCTGGGAAAAGGTAGGTGAGAGAAGTAAATGAAGTATAAGGCTATTTTTGATATTTTATCTGAAATTCCAATAGGATGGAATTTTAAATTAGACCTATTTAGCTTGGAATTGGTTTTGGGGAAAACAATGGAACTGAATTCAATTCCATAGGGATTCATTTACTCAATTTGTGTTTCAAACACTTGAATTCAATTTAATTTTGGTAGAAATTAAATTCTAAGGGATTTCCAAACACCTTGTAAGAGGTTAGGCAATGATGATGCGAATGATGGGAATGAGGTCACGGGGTGTGTGGTAGAAGGGAACGATACAACATAAGTGGTAAAAGTTAATATGGGGTAGACAAAAAATAGAGTTTTTTGGAGTCCTATTTTTTAATATGGGGTCGGGGCTATGATCATTAACAAGTTATTATGTCTATTTTACATGAGATAAATGATGAGGTTCTAGTATTTAAAATAAGACAATCAAAACAGAAGGAAAATACACATGTAGATTTAGATCAGAAAGGAACAAAATAAGGATACAATTAATGATAAGATGGGGGATGATCTGGATTAGAAGGTGAATTCTAAGGATATGCAGAATAGAGTTTGAGTGCTTAATAATATATTGTTAATTGTGAAAGATAGCGATGAAGACAACTTAAGGAAGTGGAAATACGAGCGAGGGAGATTCCTTGGAGTTTTGGTCACTCATCATTTGGAGGTGGGTGTACATATGGTGGTTAGATGCCAATGTAGTTGATATTGTTTTTGTTGTATTTTTAGTATCTTCGTTTTCATTTTGGTTTTGTTGTTATTGATAGACTTGGTTGTTTGTGGGAGTTGAGCTTTTGAGGTGATTAAGGCTCACAAAAAGTTATTGAGCTTTTTGGACTCTAAAAAAGATTTTTTAAACAGTTATGTCATTATTGTTTGATGAATTAAAATAATTTAAAATTGATTCTCAATAAATAAGAATGACACGTATAATTTGTCAACAACTATTCTCAAAATATAAAATTATTAGAATTGACTTTTTTGTCACTACACTGAGTATTAGTATAAAATTGAATTTAGTTAATTAATGGGCTACGTCTCTGGTGGTTTTGTTTGCTATGACTAAAAATGAGTAAGGTTTGATCAATGAATAAAGGTGTGGTTAAATGTTGATTATAACAGTAAAAGACAAGGCAAGGGTAAATTTGTCACCGCGTAGCCTTTTTTGCAATTCTATGTCTTATTAGGGGGAGAGAAGAATAATTTCAACGTGAGGATGATGAGCAGGCTAACATGAGGTAATTTTCACAAACAAATTAAAGACATCTCTATTTGTCCCCAGCAAATCCATTCTAAGTTGTCTCGATAGCAATACTAATGAGGTAAATCCGTAAATGTAATCGATCATTAATCTTTATTCAAACCTTATTCCCCTTTTAAAGTCCAAAAAGAAAAAAATAAAAAGCTTATTCCCTTTTTGAGTGGAGACTGAAACTTAAACCAAACAAAAATTATTAATAGTGTAAGTGTGTTATTGTTCATTGTGTTCCGTGCGTGGCTAAGAATTGCACACTACGGATTCAGTAATGCATGGGAAGTGTCAGACAGCAAAACCAACTTGCACGACCCACCAACGAGTTCAAGTAAAGATTTGAACGAAGAAAGGGAAAATAAATAAATAGACAAATTCAGACCAAATAGCAAAATCACTTGCATATATCTTTTGATTCGTTTCTTCTGGACAATCTTTGATTTATCAATAAGTTGATTATACCAGAAGTGCAGAATGCAATGCATGTGTAAGGATTTGGAAAAATAAAAATAAAGAATAAAAATCAAATGATTTATTTTTCAATTCCAATAAATATTTTAAAAGTTTTAATTAAGAGATTGAAAGTAATGTTAAATATTCTTTTGTTTTATTATAAATTAAATAAATTAACTACTCAGTCACCAAAATAAATAAATTAACTACACAAATAAGTTGTGCTCACAGTTATGGCACTCATAAAAATATATATAGATCAATATCATACGAAATTAATTAAGATAGAAAATTATTCTGTAGTTTGATACAATTAAAACTTAAAAGAATAATATTTATCAATATCTAGGTAAATTTGAATGCAATAAACAAATAAATAATATTTCTTTTCAATAGAAAAATATTAATTAGGAGGCCTAAAACTTAAGCCTAATTATAAGCCTAATTTTACTTAGAGAAACTTTTACATTTTTAATATTTTTTTAAAAATAACATTTATGATTGAGTTCTTTACCCATTTAGGTATTAGGTCTATAATTAGACTTAAGTTTTAGAACTTTCTATCACACCTCTTTCAATAATAGTAACTACAATAATATTAGTTGATACTGATACTATGTACTTAAGTATTAAGCCAATGAGCTTTAGCTTAAATGACATTTGTCACATTTCTCTAATAAATGTATCGAATTCGAGCTCTTCTCTCAATATATTTTTCTCGTAAAATATATATATAAGGGTTATTATGATTTCATATTCTGAATAAAGTATTTTTAGTTTTAGAGAATTCAAATCCATGAAAATTTATGTTTCAATTAAATCTTCTTCAATTTAAACATCTTTAGTTTTTTGGATGAAGTAATAATTGTGTTAGTTGCATAATTTTTTTTTTGGCAACATCATTTTTACAAAATATTTTATTATAAAATAATAAAATGTGCGTCATAATATAATGAGAGTATTCACCCTTATTTCTTTGGGTGATTTCTGTAAAATCTAGACTATCCATCTATTCTTGTAAAAATAAAAATGAAAAACTATCCATCTGTTAAAATTAATCATAAAGTATTAAAATTAGTGTGATAATTGTGTTTTTTGGTTTTTTTTTCCTGTGGGCTCAATACATGCACACTTCATAGGCTAAAACAATAATTATAGTATCAAATAATAATAGAGATGATATCTAAAAATATTTCCGTTCTATAAACTCATATTGAATTCTATTTAAAAATTGTTCACATTTTCTATTTATTAACTGCTTTTTTACACTCACTTTTAAGGATGTGCAGGAAATGAAGGAAATGTTCGTTTTATTTATTTATAGACGAGCTTCAAAAAGTGTTTCAAATGTTGAACAGTAAATTTTACCGTGCATCATTTAAAAAAAAAAAAATTCTTTAACTCAGTTACTATACATAAACACGATTGTTCATCAACTCCATTCTAGAATTTACCTTGTGCACATTAATTCAGTTACTTTGCAAATCGTGATTTCACAAAGCTAACTGGATCCATAACAAGACTGACTAAATAAAAAGTTAAGATTTTCTTTTTGTTCAATAATGGCAATAAAATTATGTCCCTAATCAAATGAGATGTGTATTTTATTTTAGCACCAACCAATCTTCTCCTTTTATTATTATTTTTTTTTCTATTTTTGAGTTTTGGAAGTTACAATATAGAACACGATTTCTTCTTTGTGACGGCAGACATTAGAGCAGACATTATTAGCTATGAGACGAGGTCTTGAACGGTGAGAAGATTATTAGAATTTTGTTTCCTTTTGTTTATTTGTTGGTATCATTAGACCACTTGGGTTGGGTGGGACACAAAAAATATAATTTATTGCACTGCAAGGTTCCGTATCTAGTGGAATCTATGTAGTCTTATTTATTAGAAACATAATGCTTTTATACCTGATATACATATTATTTTTTTAAAAAAAATATATAAATATTAGCACAAAAATTTTATTTTTTATTGATATTTATATTTTTCGTATTATAAATATAAATAATATATATAAAAGTATACAATAACCCATGTAAATTAATTATATTAGAAAATACATCAGATTCAAATAACTTGAAAGTATGTTCAAAAAATAAAAAAATAACTAGAAAGTGGTTATATCAAATCTATGGAAAAAAGAAACGTTAGATCTGTGATGATAGAGTGTAACTTTGACAATGTATATAATTTCTCAAAGCATTATCTTATTTATATATTAAAATCAATCATTAAAATTAATTATTAATATATAATATATATTAAAATATAAAATATATATTAAAAATATAAAATTACACATATATTTATATATATTTATATATAAATACAGAATGACTAATTTTGATAGCTAATCTATTCTTATAATATATTGCTCGACATGTTTCAACTAATGAAACATGAGGTGTCACTTATTCATATTTTTTAATTGAATTTTTTTTTATTAGTTTTCAAGTCTACTTCATCCACAAGATTCACCAGAGTATTTAGTCTATTAAAAGGACCAGATCTAATTAAATCCTCAATCTTGACTATTATGAACAAGGAAATAAAATTATTTTGGTTTAGATCATGATGATGTGATGATTGCAAGGATGACTTAATTAAGTGTAAATTTAAACATAAATACGCATGATTATGTCAAGTGATGATTTAAGTATAAATATGGTTTGTAAAATTATCTCCAAAATTATATATAAATAATGGTTGACGGCACGCTACAAAATGGAAGCAAGAAACAAGAAGCACAACAAGTATAAACATTACAAAGAGAGACAGAGAGTAATGAAAGTATAAGAAAAAGGGGGTGTACAGTGGTTTTGAGTGTATCAAAATTAATTAGAGTTTTTGTAAATTATCCATTAAATCATATTATTCTCAAAATTGTATAAAGATAAAATTAAGGTATTCAATTTCACCATTTTCTCATTCCTTAAATTTTAGTTAATATGATGTTCCATTACTCTTTTACCTAATAGCTATAAATAACGACCATATGACAGTGAAAACGCTCACAGGAGAGATTAAAGGAGAGAGGTAGTTAGTAATAACCCTGACAATTGACAAGATCAAAATAAAATATCGATCATCGAAACTAGAAGAGGCAAAGAAACACAACAACATAAGACTTTTGCAAGAGGAGAAAACTATACGTCAATGGAAAGTCAAGCCTTTGTAGAATGATCATATCGGATTGTCCTTTTCGCAATGGTGGTCGATATAGATGTCTCATCCTAAGTGTAACTGGTGGCACACCAGATTTGCGAGTTAGCGACGAGTTAGAGTTCACTGGTTCATTTTGCCCAGCTTATGTCAGGCGACGCAAATTCGTCACAAACTCAAGATGAGTCTAGTGACAAGTCCAATTGTGGTGTCTTACACCGCGTTGGGGGGCCCATTTTTTAAAACTTTTAATTTTTAATATGGTGAAATTTAAAATAACTAAATAAATTAAAATTTAAAACCTAAATAGTAAACTATTTAATATCTATTATTTGCGACTTTATTGTGTGTTGTGAGTTGTTGCATTGAGTTTCGATCAAATCTATTTTTCACCTGGTTATTTCGCAATTGTAACTTTAAAGAAGAAAAAAGAAGAATTAGTAATTTAATAGTGGTGTTGAGGGTTGAGTAATGTAGTGCATGCATCATTGCTGTAGTAAAAATGTGCATTGTCTTCTCTCATTATTTTTTATTTGATTGACTCTTTGATCTAAGTTGTTGAGCAGGTGCACATGAACATTGAATAAGTGAAATTGATATAGTAGTCTGAAGTTTACTATTATTTATTTTTTGGTATAATAATTCTAGTTTTCTAAATATTTTATACAATTATATTTACTTTTATAATTGTATGATGGTATTTTGGGATTTTATATATATATGTGTGTGTGTATGTATGTATGGACGAATCATATGTTAAAAATAGTATAAATAAATTCTGCCACTAGTCAGAAAGGGATATTTGTAATTTGTTATTTTCTAGTTCGGGGCTCATTTCTTCTCTCTATAAACCCTTTGTTGTGATATTTGTGATGACTGATATTGCGGTTAGTGTTGTACCTCGCGAGGTGAGCTTTCCCACTAGGACAGTGCGCTATTTCGATATGAACCGGAAGAACGATGATGGCTACCACATCGCGATATGTTAGGGGACTCTCTTGTCAGATTCTCACAATCTCAGCTAGCGAGTGCCATCACCTCAGCTTTCAACCCCACCATTCGAGACCGGAGATGAGGAAACGCAATCAGCCCTTTTAGAGACTGCTAAGGGAGTTGATATTACATGGGAGGAGCTCACTCTGGCCGGGGTCGAGGATGTGGATGTCACTTGCACCACGACATTGCGTAGTGGTTTTAACAGCGTAGAGATCAGGTGCATGTCTTAGAGGACTGGTGTGTATGATCCTTCAGGTGGGTAGCATTAGATGCCACGCCAGCATCGTATGCCACATCATTACCCGCAGTACCCAACCCATCATTATTACGAGCAGCCTGGTCCGAGCTATTCATCCCAACCTCTCCCGCAATTCTAGCACTACTCACCATGATTGTAAAAATCGGATCGAATTGGTTGGTCTGACCAAAAAGCAGGATACTAGATCGATTCCATCAGGTTAAAAGACAAACTTGCTATAAAGTTGGTTCAAACCGGATTAAACCAGACACTTAAATGAAAAATTGGCGACTCAGTCGGTTTTGTAAACCGTACCGGGTCATTAATATTTGAAGCGTTCCAGTCCAAAATGAAATGGCAGGTTTCAAACCTGCACCATTTTGGAAGGAGTCTAATGTATTTACCAATAGGCCACCTTGCAATTTTGTTGTCTTGTATGCTAATTAAAAAATATATTTTTAAAACAAATGAATTAATGATGAATTTTGTAACTCGTTCGGTCATTCCTTACTATTTTAGACGTCACGTTTTAAGACAATAATATTTTGGTATATTGTTTATGACAATAATATGATTAATGAAAAAGTATTTTGCAACCTTTTTCTTGCTCATCAAGTGTCCTTTTGAGTTATTTTATATTTATTTAATTTTAATTTATACTCATTATTTTTTAAATTAATTATATTTTTAATTATAAATAATTATTCAAATATCTATTAAATATTAATTTTTTTCAATTAAATATTTGAAGAGTATAAAAAATAGTGCAAAAAATATGTTTATAATGAGATTTTATATTCGTTGAAGATATATATTTCAAATTTTAATGTTAAATTTTTTTTATAAAAGTTAAATTTTTTATAAATTATATATTTATTTATTTGTGATCGGTTCAACGATTCAACTTAAACCTTTAAATCATTGACTCAGTAGTCTAAGCGATTTGATAATTGGTACGGTTTATAAACTATGCTACTCACCACTGCCACATATGCTGCACTATTTCCCACCAGCACAACACTTTCAGGACGTGACTCAGCCCCAACGACCACAGCGTCTAGCCTACAGAGGTCCGACCACCGACTTATGGTACTAGCGGACACTTATAACAACATTCTAGACATAAATGATCGGATATTTTTTTTGTATTTATATATTTCATGTTATTTTGCATTGCATATTATATATTTTGAATTATTTATTTAAATAAATAAAAAAATTTCACATTTTTTTTATTTTGCATTGCACATTATACATTAATAATTAATTTTAATGATTAATTTTGGTGTGCAAATACGTATAGGACCATATCTGTCTTACCCCAAGCATTAAAGTTATCACATTACAAATTCTTAAGGTCACTACAGATTTAAAATTTATCAAAGTATCAAACTAAATTCATCAAATTGGATATATAATCTTTTTCAAATATAAATCTGTGAATGTTTGGGGGAGTATTGAGTGGGTATATGGGCCAACAACGCTCACTAGTTACTAATCTATTTCAAATATAAAAAAATATCCATATATTTCGACTGGAGATTTTTGGGCAATAAACTATTCAACAATTCTAAAGGTCCAATTTCAATTCCAACTGTTAATTATTTGTCATTCTGTATCCTTAAATTCTAAACTAACCTTTTTTTTTTTTTTTGGACTTGAAACTAAATGATTACAACAATTTGCAAATTGTGGAAGTTTTCATCCATTCTTATACCACAGAAAAAAAATAGAAGATTAATACAGGAGAGAAAACAAAATTAAGTATATATCTATCAATAGATGAGGGAAAAAATGTTGATAAAAATATAATTTTTTTCCCTGACATGCAGAATATAGGCATATAGAATACAGTACCTGGAGATTCCGAGCAAGAATGTTTTCTTTGAAGTCTGAATGTGCTTCTTTGTTGTACTCTCTTAAGTCTCAATCCTTTCTGGGAAGTCACTTTTCAGTTGTCACCCTCTCACTCCTCTCTATCCTCACAATCACACACCATTTATTTATGGATGAGTTGTTACGTCCCAAAGTTCTAACACGGAAACATGAACACCAATTGTTTAATTACAAGTTTATTAATAGAATTAATTTATGAATATAAGAAAAAGGAGAAAGGAAAAAACGGCAGTCATAAATTGGTATAACATTAACAAATCAAACGAGTGATCTAATAACATTGGTGTATATCATCATTTGATAATATATATTTTTTCCTTTTAAACAAAATCAGATAAGTTCGGTGACTCAATAATGGAAAAAGTCTTTTAAAATAAGAAAATCAATAAAGTGAAAAGTAAATTTATTTTTTAATTTGTAACTTTTAATATATACGAGTCTCACTGTTTTAATTTAGAGTAAACTATAAAAAAATAATTAAAGATTTTGTAACTAATAAAAATAATATTGAAATATTTGAACGACAAAAATATTTTTTTAAAAATTTAATTTTTTAATAAAAATAACCAAAGAGTAAATGATGGGTATTTTGCATGATATTAGGTAATGGTGTACTTTACGACACTTTCTCCTTCCATGCTACATGATGGACGACTCATCATTCTTATCATTTTATTTTATTTTGTTTTTTGGTTTACTCATTCTTATCATTTTAAATCTAAACGGATATGTATCTGATGCACGTTGGCACCAATAAGGCCTAAGCCTTCTATTCTGTCTTTTTATTCAAAAGTTTTTTCTTTCATTTTATAATAAAAAAAATTAAAATTATTTCAAAAGCTTTTCTTTCATTTTATAATAAAAAAATTAAAATTATTTAAAAGATTCATGCGCTAAAAAATTATTAAAAAAAAATTTTCTGTTCCTGAAAGTGAATTTTATATGATAAAATTATCCGAACATAATTAATGAGTTATTGATTTTGGATGGTATTTTGGATAATTTTGTCATACAAAATTCACCTTTCATGAATAAAAAATTTGTTTCTTTTTTTCATAGGTAATTTGTCAACGTTTGAATTTTTCATATATTTTTTTTCTTCTATTGAGCATATATTACAGGAAAAACTTGATGTTCTGAAAATAAAGAGACAAAAAAAGTTGTACTCAAATTAATTGCTAAAAAATATTGGTCGGAAATATTTATTTTTAACAAAATTTAATAACTAAATTGGTGCCTAAATTTTTATTTCATTAGATAAATCAATCTTCACGCCGTATTATTTATTTATATGGAATGTCTAATTTTTTCTAATAACTTAACTTTTTACTAAAATTTGACAGAAATGATTTATTTGTTTATTAGTGATTAAAATTTATTGGAGACAAAATTTTTTTATTTAAATTTTTTTTTGGAACTAATTTGAGGTATTACTCCAAAGAAAAAGAAATAGTAATACTCCAAATCAATCTTAAGAAATTTTGATAAGCTGCTTTAGTTATTAACTAATTTTAATAATCAACCCAGTCTTCATGCTTTGATTACGTTAGGCAAATGAATCCCCACATTATATTATTTGTCTCTATAGAGGTATTGATTTGAGAATTTTAAAATTCTAAAAGATTGTTAGTTTGTTATTATTTTTTTTTTTTTTTTTTGTGACGGATTGTTAATTCGTTATATCTTTATTAAATATAGATAAGGAATGATTTATCTAACTTTTTACTTAAATTTGACATGAGAATTAATTTGTCTAACAAAATAAAAGGTAAGGAACTAATTTGGTGACTAAAACTTGTTAAGGACTAAAGTTTTTGAAGAAAAAAAATTATGGACTGAATTGGTGTATTTTTGGGAAAAATGAAAAAACACTCATAATATATTAATATTCTAAGACGGATAATAATAATCATAAAAAATTCGAACGACAAAAAACATTCATAAAAGATTTCAAATTATGACAAGAATATCAAAAAATAGTTTCTAGTGATAGTAAATGATTAACTAGTTATATAATGTTTGAATATTTTTTATATAATTTTAAATTTTTCACATACATATTTTTATTGTTTGATTTTTTTATGATTATTTTTTTAGATAACTCTGCTACTAGAATCATAATAAAAATGTTCCGTCAAAAAAGTATCGTAATAAGAATGTACGTATAAATTTTCTTTTTCCTGTTATTTGCTTTACTTAGAGGGATAAAAGAAAAGAAAAATCAGCACAATTATATGAAAAATAATTTTTTTTAAAGAAAAAAAAAAGTATGAAGGAGCTGCTTCTCCTAAAAGAATCATTAGAGAGAATGCTATCTTATATAATTGATTAAGAAATCACTCTTTTAACTTAATCATAATTTTGTCCTTATTTTTTTTAAAAAAAATATATACTCATAAAATTATTTCTGAGCCCCAATATTTTTGTGAATTTGACTCAATTGAGGCCTATATTTTAGAAATTAGAACAATAAGATGGGACTTTTTTGTAACAAGTAGTAGTTTTATGGGCATTTAAAGGGAGTACCGGAGTAGTGAATAATGATAATAAATAATTTCTGTAATATTTTGATAGAAATTTTTTGTTATTTTTTTTTAATTTCTGCATTATTGTTTTCTCCAAAATATGTGTTGTTTTTGTTGTATGAATTGTTTTGTTATTCTGCGATGATTTTTTGTATTGTGTTTTGGAATGTTCGGGAATTTGAAAGGAATGGACATTAACGAAGGCAACATTAGGAACTAGGAAGATGTGTAAAGGCATGGTTGATGAATTTTGTCGTCAAGGCACAATTTGTGATTCAGAGTGTAAAGATGTGTTCAGATTGGATTGGAAAGGAGAGCATGAAAGTTGAAACACCAACTTGGCTTCAAGTTTCTAGACATCCCACCTATTCCACTCAAATCGATCTTTCAATAATTGTAGATTTCTAATTCTTTTCTTGCCCTCTTAAAATACAGTATAAGAGTCTTAACTCTTACGTGGTTATGATTACGATAGTGGTATTGTTAAAATTAAAGTTATATTTTTTTTATATATTTTGATAATATTTTTTTATTTTTAAATTAGAAAACATTGTTAAATAATAACTTAAAAAAAACATTATTTTAGATGTAGCAATATCTTTTAAGACAAAATATCTACCATTGTCACAGTAACATGGATCAAGCTCCTTTTGCCAGCAACACAAGCAAGGTAACACACACGTAGAGCCGTCAAAATGAATTGGAACTTGCGAGTCGACTCGGATCGCTCGTAAGTATGTGTGTTGAGCCAGTAAAATTACGGCTTATTTAAAAACAGGTCAACTTGATTCGGATCGTATTATTCGCAAGTTAGACGAGTTCGGATCGAGCGGATACAGGTTGGCTCGTCGAACTTGTTTTTTATTTTTTCTATTTTTAATATATAAAATCTAGTTTGGTATATAAATTTTCTTTTTTTAATTAGTTTGTTAATTTTATATTGTTTAATATGAAAATATACTAATATGTGATAAATATTTTTTGTTTTGTATATGAAGTAAAAAAAATGACTAAAATTATATAATAATTTCATTTTTAAAAACAGACAAAATAAAAAACAAACTAAACGGGTCGGCTCGTTAACTCGGATGAGTTGAGTCGGGTTGATAGTTCATTAGCTCGTTTAAAATATGGGTTAGCTCGATTTTCTTGGCTTGTCGCTTAAGACGAACTGGCTTGAATTTTGTCGGCCCGCATGTTTGTCAGCTCTACACACGTATATATACCCTACCTTCATATATTCTTTTGTCAACACACTCAACACTATTTTAACACATGTGAAAACCCATAAGTTATAAGGAGAAATAATAATGTCATTCCTTTTTTTGGTAATATTATTTGTCATATGATCTTTTTACATGGTATATCTGTATGAATTTTTAGAAAAAAAGTGACATAAAATATAAATAATATTTTCGAAAAATGTAACTTTAAGTTACTTTCGTAATCAAGTCTAAATAAGTTCTCTTTTTTTTATGTGTCTCCTCCTCCTCCTTTATCATCCTCATCTTTTTCTTCAACTAATGTAAATAATTTTTGTTGAGTTGATATCAATTTCGTTCACAAAAAGTCTTATACAACATACACATAATATTTCTGGACATTATCATTCCTAAGTTATGGTTTTTAACAAAAATGACCTAGTATGTTAAATCTTTTAATGAATAAAATATAAATCTTTACTTTTAAGTTAGATTACTATATTGTGTTATATTTATTA
>JASCZI010151062.1:2772-22104 GCA_036250425.1 Stylosanthes scabra | reverse complement strand
GGGGGGTGGTGGTGGTGGTGTTGATGGAATCATTTTCCTTAATGGGAATAAGGGGTGAGGAAGGGATATATCATATATGCCTCCACATAATCCCATAGCTATTCTTAATTATATGATCCTCAAATTCCTGTAGTTAACATTAATGAAACTTACATATTTAAACTATCTATATTCATGCATGCATATATATTTACAATCTCGAGACTTAATGGAACTACGGAAGAATGTTGTTGGTGTACATATTCCTTTTCATGGTGAAAAAAGTATTTGTGGCCCTTTTATAGTATCCTCAAGATTTTATCACCAACTCATTCACTTGATCACTTCATGCATAGTAATGGCATGACAACAATACCGTTATAACCGTTTAAAAAAAAAAAGGCTTTGCACCAGCACAAATGAATCAGTTAGCTGGGATCAAAAGCAATAGTTATCATTTCCTTCACATATTAGAATAATCCTATTCCGATTAACAAATATCCTGCATTATACAAAATCAAGAGAAAGACTTACAAGTTACAACGAAAGAGAATAACGGTAATTTCTCACATGAATTACTCACATGAAGATATTTTCATGTAAACATATTATCTAAGATATTAACACGAAATATGTTAAATGGTTTAATCAAACATGTCAAACTATCTAAAAATTTGCAACTATCATTTCGCATGAAGATATCTCTATGTGAATAGGTGAATAGTCACCTAATATAAATAGCATAACCTAAGGAAGCTTCAAGGCGTAATTCTAGAACCTAAGACCTCAAAGCAAAGGCAAGATAAGTACAAAAAAATCTTATCTCCCACTATGTAAAGTGATCAAACAGTTTCTGTCTTAGGAAATCGTTACAGATAAAAACGTGTCTTATTTCTTGCAGTCAGTGATCGGAAACACTATCAAGAAGGTTAATGAAATCAAAGATCATCGAAGTTAATTATGTCGTCATTGTACCAGTGAATCTCTGAAGATTTTCTCCCAGAATCAATCTTCGCATCGCAGTGAGAACTCTCCACGGCTCTCTCTAATGACTCTGCAAGATCCATCCCCCACAACCCTAACCTACATACTGTCTTGTAGGTCTGATAAGAGGCTACTCTTATGCCATCTGATACCAATTCCTTTAAGGCTCCACTAACTTCTTTACCATTCATTACATCAAGAAACTCTCTTGATAAGCTGGGTTGCCAGAATACAACAATGGCACAACTCTTATCCACCAATTTAACATCGAATTCTCCCAAAAATATATCATTGGATGCACGGAGTAGACTCTTCAACATCCCTGCTGTCGTCCCGAATTTGAATCCCCATAGGAAAACCACATTTTCAATGCAAACTTTCCTAGCATTTTTGGCCCATATACTGATATCCTCATTAAATGGTAACTCTTGGATATCGGCTGCTGGACATGGATGAAATACGTTGGAAACGTCTTCGAGCTCAGCTGCTAAATGCTTACTGCCAGACTCATTAACGTATGGGGAAATTTTCAATATAGAGCAGAGCTTGATAAATAAATAGCATAGCCTTAATGCATTTATACCATGGCTCTTGCCTTCATTTAGTGTACCTATAAACCCAAAAATGAAAACCAAAGAAAATGAAGTACCAGTCAATGATTAAATATAGCCCTTCAGTTTTTGTCTTCACATATATATAAAATATAAAAAAAAAAAAAAAGCCAGGATGTCTTAAAATTGAAAATTTAAGTATGCAATTTGTTAAGTACTACACATGCTCAAAATCTATAAATCTTGCTATTATTTACTGTATCTGTATGAGCCCACAAATGAAGAGATAGAAAGGGAGAGAGAAAAAAGAAGCTTAAAAATGTTTTTGGCCCCTTTAAATTAAATAGGGAATATTGGCATTGGTCACTCTAAATTCAGTTTGGTTTCAAACCATTGTCTAAAGGAAATCATTTTGGTGTGATACACTGTCATGTACTTAAGTATAGTGGGGGAACCCACACTCAAACACTAGTTGTTGAGGGTGAGAACAGTTCTCCTTGAATATAACACCAAGTGCATACTGTTTGATGTTGGACTTTGGGCATCTCATACTATCCAAGTCCCTTTCATGATCCATGATGTTAGAACTTGTATTAACTGATGACAATGATAGCAAAAATCGAAGACCTAATTGATGACAATGATAGCGAAAATCCAAACCTACCCCGATAGCATTAACTGATGACAATGCTTAATGCTAAAGATACTCTTGAATGCTCTTGGATTTATTGCATTCTTAGTGCACCACCTTCCCAAAAGCCCAAACTTCAAGTAGCTTTTGAAGTTTCAATACCTTCCATATGCAAAGCTAACTTAACTAATCAAACAGAACCTTTTAAAGTCATCACGTAGGATGTTTGAAACTTCGTATTATACGGGGAATGGGGACGAAAATTCCCCCATGGAGTGGAATGGGGCGGGGACGGGGATGGGGAGCGGGAAGGCATCCCCCGGCCCGCCCTGCCCCCGCCTCGCCCCATTGACACCCCTATTCGTATGGAAGCAGTAGAAACAAAATTAATAGGACTAAATTCATGAGTTCATTATTCTCCTCTAGACTCACCAAGGTCTATCAGTTACCGGTACAGTCCATTTTCTATCAGACTATCTTCTTAAGAGAGAAAGAAACTGAATTCTCCAAATTGGAGTGGCACCAGATGTCATTGATGGCTGCTAAATTCGAGCTAAATTTTTGGAATTGACATCTATGGTTGTGTCATCCTTGTTGAACCCATTTGCACCACCAGAATGAAGCTTGGCTGTAGCTTTCCTTGTAGTGTGACCAAAATAAAAAATTACAAGAAGCCAATGATGAGTCCCACCTGAAGTACCACCCTCTCTGTCTCTGGGAATATAGATGAGCGCTAGCAAGAATAAAATCCAGAAGATCTCATGGATGAAAGGTTTAGGATCTGTGTCAAACAATCTTCAAAAACACAGAATCTCTATGGTTTTTTCCTAACTCAATTACTCCTTAAAAGCCACATTCCTCCTCTTTATGAACATGGGTCCATTTTATGAATCTAATAAATACTCAGCAATGTTCTTCTTGT
Source organism: Stylosanthes scabra (assembly GCA_036250425.1). Classification (NCBI taxonomy): domain Eukaryota; kingdom Viridiplantae; phylum Streptophyta; class Magnoliopsida; order Fabales; family Fabaceae; genus Stylosanthes; species Stylosanthes scabra. The sequence continues at coordinate 19,037 of JASCZI010151062.1, read as the reverse complement.
CTTCCTCAGTAAGTTGCTTGCATTTTTACCATGGGTGCAAAGGGTAACAAAACAAACAGGGAAAACAACACATAAAACCCTATGGCAACGCTAGTCATTATTGTCTTTCACATAATCATGTTTCAACCAAAGCAGACACAAATGTGCAAATATATATCTTGACAAGTTAAGCATGCAAATTGTAAAGGATTGACCATGTCACTTTCCATACTATTAATAAGATAAAATGGATAAAACAATCTAATAACCATGCTTGTGTTTTTTTTGTCAGAATAAAATGTTAGAGTAACTGACCTTGGTCGGGAATTTTCACATCAACAGGTGCAAAGAAATGATTATTCAAGTAGGATATAGCATTAGGTATGTTGGCCACTTTTCTCTTGGTTCCAATTACCCTTATCAAATAATTTACGTCAAGTACTTTGGGGAAAACTGTGCACATGGAGCTCACAAATTCATCTACTTCAGTTGGAAGAGGCGCAATGAATTTTGAATGAATAAGTGTACAATCTACAAAAACGAATAGAAAGTTAACAAAACCATAAAATGAAGTATATACACCAGAGAAGTACACTATAATTAAGTTGAGAAATTTCCATTTAAGAGATACACCATTAAGGCTATTGTAGGAGATAACAGGTTTCTGTGAAGCAGAAATCAAGTCGATCACCTCTCGAAAACCACGAATTTTCTTTGTCTCCTCCTCTTCAACATTTTGAAGCTCTCTCTGCATTGTAATGACGTTATTTCTTAATGATGTGAACCTTAACAAGGCAAAAGAATAGAGAGAATCATTTAACTACCTCCAAGAAATCCTTATCTTCTTTTGAATTTGCCAAAACAACCCGTACAGCCTGGGTGGATCCACTCTTAGCGGGGATTATCAAAGGAAGAAGGTCATCTGAAATTTCCACCAACATCTGCAAACAATTCGAACTTCGAAGTATAAAAGAACAGAAAGAAAAAGTATATGATTCGGTTAAACAGGATTGTATTATTCGAGTTGGAATAAATAAGAATTTATTAGTGCATTATACCTCCATAATAAGCTGCACTTGACGCTCGCTGCAAACATCTACAGTCAAGCAAGGTCTTGATCTGAATTGTTCACTGCCCAGGACAATATTCCTAAGGGAGTTCATAAGCTCTTCTGCATAAAATCAGTGTTAAAGAACAAAAGGATCTAACCAAAATCTTATTGTGCAAAGAATCTTCCAAAAGTTGCCATACCATCTTTGTTTTCACTTGTGCAAGAGATTTTACATGTCTTTCTCCAATGTTTAATCCGTGACTTAATCCTCTCAACAAAAACTGTATCAGCAAAAGTAGAGATTGAAGAAGACTTCATCACACAAAAAGAAGGGGATGCAGTCCCAAGACGAATTTTGGCGACTGACTCTTGCACTCGAGATAAGTATGATATGCCTGTCCCACAAAATAAAATGGATCATAGGTCAATAAGATATCAAGTTAACTAAATAGAGTGGCATGTCCTTAATTTACATAGCATGGCAAAGCATTCTTCATTCACAAGTTCAATGGAGTTTTTATACAACCTAGTGTGGAGTTAATGGACTTTCTATCCATGGGACTGATAATAATTAACACCAAAAGAGAAGGGGGAAATTTTGAAAGAACCAATATCGTAGAGAATTCATAAACTTTGTATTATCATAGAATTGGTATTCCAGTGTGGGATCTCAGCTCTAAATGAGTAAAATTGATGTGATTACGATGGTAGAATGCAGAAACTAGAAAACAAAAAATCGAAACACACACTTGGGCAGTAAGGGGCCCTTACCCCTCCATAGTCTGGTTAACTAATTTCACAGCCTCCCTCCCACCCCAAGCCACATTCCCTTCTATCACTCAGCTCAGATCCAATTCCTTTCTTTCTCTTCCTACCATAATATATTTGGTATTATGTTGCTCACTAGCATTATACAAGCCAATCGATTTGCCACACAGGCCAAGAAAAATGCAAGAACTTCAAGAGAACCTCACCATCATTTATGCATGCATTGAAATCAAACCCTTGGGATGCCATAGATGCAAGGGCTGAAGGCTGGCATGAAAAACTGTAAGAGGGCATCCCCATGCTCAGCTCATCTCTGGGAAACAACAGGAAATTATACCTGCACCATACCCAAAGACCAAAACTTCATCTCTTTCTTCCTTTTCAAGCACTGTGAGGCATAAATTTATAATTCAAAAAAAAAAAAAAAACAAACAATCTGAATCACAAACACAATCTTAATCAAGTACAAAAATCACAGTCACGTAGAAGTCACAACTCCCTTATCAAAATTCAACTCATGACAGTTTAAACATGTAAGGTAGAGAACTAAACTACACACCTTTTCTTTTCCATCTTCTAAATTATGTGCTTATTCAATATAACTCATCTTCTAACTGTTCTTCAAATACTACTACTGTCAACATTCTTTCTTGTAAGTTACAAAATAACATCTTCACAATTTTACAAAATGAAAGAAAAAAGAGAAAAGAAAAAAAAAAAGGTGGTTGCAAGTTGCAGAAGGGAACTAACGGATGGGCAATGAGGGACTTAGAGTCGGAGATGGAAAAGGGGCAGACTGAGAACTGGAGGAGCTGGAAGCGATGGGCAGAGAGGCGGGCCTTGAGGTAGGCAGTTTCCACCGTGTCGAATGGGAGGACGCGGTGCCAGGAGGGTGGCGCAGGGAAGCCGGTCTTCTCCATGGACAGGGCGACGAAGTCGGAATGTGTGATGTGGGTGTTAATCTCGTGTAGGCATTGCGGGAAGTTGGAGTTGTTGACCTGCTTCACTCTCCATCGTTTGGTGCAAAGGGAACGCCTCTGCTGCAGGAACAGCTGCTGAAGCAGTGAAACCATGCCAATGGTGTTGATGGTGGGCTGTTAGTTGTTACCAACGTTCAGAAAACCGGACTGGACATCGAACGGTCCTTGTTACTGGTTCACAGGTCCAACCGGGATTCAACTGGAAAAACCATTTTAAAATAAAATAACATAGAAAATAAAAATCAGCACACAAAACTAAGTAAATATTCTGATAAAGAATCTCAGCCAAATTAAGAATACTACATCAACCAAATTGTTATAATCTCATCCAAATGCAACACATAAGTTAAATAACAAAAGAAATATCCAAATTAAGCATAATATTTAGTAATGCATATTCACCTGTTGTTTACTAGCTTCTTGTTCTTACTGCATATTCACTTTCATTGATATTTAATCTTCACCATTTAGATATAATTTTTCTATCAAAAGTTACTCATTTTACTTTCTCATCGTAATAAAAAAAAAAAAAAACATACTGATTCATTAGGGTGAAAGAGCTGCATACATTAGTAAAGAAAACACATGAAAACCATATCACAGGGATAAAATTAAAGAGGAAGAAAACTCTCATCATTGTCAATAATAGCCCAAACAAGATAGTCTCATAATTTATTAAAAAATCTCATCATGTGAATCCTTTATTATCAGAAAAGGAAAAAAAAATCCTCTCTTTTATACCTCTTGCAGTGGCATATACAAGCCATTTATCAAATGGCTTCAATGTATATTTTCTCTTTTGTCCCAGTAAATTCGAAAAACTCAATTAATTAACTAAGTAAAATTATGAATTAATAATATAAAAAAGGAATTTGACCAATTTCATGTGCATTCCTGGGCGATTGGGATCTGCAACAAATTTGGATCGAGCAAAATTACAGCCAGTACTGGGAACGGGTGATCTTCAGCTCAAAAAATGACCTTAATGAAAATGGAAATTGTTTGTCAAAGAGTTGAAGCAGAAACAAATAGAAATAGCACTATAGCAGACCAGTACTCCCTCTATAAAAGAAAACATAACATGGTCGTTCCAGGCAATAGTATACAAATTAGTAAAACATAATTGATAATTGTTCATTTACAGTTACAGTTACAGAACACTTCTCTCATCCTCTGCTTGTTTGAAAGAAATAAGAAGGAAAAAAAAAAAGCGCAGAGATTCAGTCTTTCAGAGGGAGCTTATCAATTTGTTTTCCAAAAAAAAAAAAAAACGCAACAAACACGAAGAAAGCATACCTTCGGATGCGCAGAGTTTCAGTCTTTCAGTGAGAGCCGAGAGAGACGACGAAAGTGCAGGGACAGCGGCGAAGCGTGGCGGCGATACAATGGCACAGCCAAGAACGGACGACGCGACGCGACGCGAAGTAGACGAGGAAGAGCGGACGAAAGGCGAAACGCAACGCGAACACGGTTAACCCGCAGGAGATGGGACGACGGCGAACCGGCACGGGAAAAACGTCGCCAACGTGGAGGCTAGGGTTCTTCTTTGAGTTCTCCTTTCACAGGTCTTCACTGTGTTGTTGATCAGTTGATTTTTGGTCATTGGGGATTTGGAGAATTCTACGATGAATATATTTTACCATGAATATGATTAACGGCTTGTTTGGAGGAAAATTTTTTTTCGAGTTATTTTTTTTTTAAAAATTTTTTTATAAAAGTAAAAGTAATTTTATATTTGGATATCTTATATAATAATATCTTTTATTTATCAATTATGTTTGGATACAATAATATAGAAGTATTTATTTATTTATTTACTATGTTAAAAACATCTTTTTTTGAGTAAAAAAGATCTTGAAAAAAGATGTAAAAAGGTCAGTTTGGATTGGCTTTTGAAAAAAATTTTTTTTATTTATGTCTTATTTAAAAAGATCTTTTATTAATAGAAATTGGGCTTGTTTGGATGCCATTATAGAAAAAGATTTTTTTTAAATGATTTTTTTAAAAAGATCTTTTAAAAAAGTAAAAGTAAATTTATGTTTGGGTATTTTATATAAAAGCATTTATCATAGAAACTATTATATTTGGGAAAAAATAAATAGAGGTACTTCTACATTAATAAAATTACTAAAAAGGACATTCAATTGTAAATAATAAAACAAATTAACTAACTTATTAATTCATCTCTTGTGCTAATTAATTTCTAATATTGTCTCTAACTTGTTCCATCACTTGAACATCTTCTTGTGTTGGTTCCTCCCTAGTCCCTATGAGTTGTAGAAGTATTTGTAGATCCATTACATATAGAATTATTACGTTCATTTGCTTGCAACGAAACAATATCTTCAAAACTTTGAAGAATGCTTATATCATCAGAATCCATAAAGTAACACAAAAAAAATCATAATATCATTACTAAGGAAAAGTTTCACAATAAAAGTTCAAAACAAAAAAAAATAATATAGTAACTAAAAAAAGTATTACAATGTAAATCCAAAACCACAAATACATATAGAAGATTATTCATGTGGATGAAAAATATAAATATAAAATTTAAAGACGGATCATGTCATCTAATTTAAAAGATTCTAGCCATCCAAGTTGTTGAGTAGGATCGTCTTTCAATATAATAAAGGTTTCTCTATACCGCAATTTAGTCATTAATCTAACGGTTAAGTAAAATTGTGGACTAGATGGTTCTAGGCCTGATAATGTGCGCAGTAACTTGATACAATTCTCTATTGAACAAGGATCATCTCCTTTGGGTGTAGCTTTTGACTCCATACTAACCAACATACGATCAAGTGAATTTTGTAGCCTAGAAGCTATTCCATATCTTTTCTCCACTTTTTTTCTAGAGGTCTTTCTTCTTTTCTCCTTTGGAGGACTTTAAACAATTGTAAAATCAGCAATGTCTTCTTGAACAAATTCATTTGTATAATTAATATCATCTCCATTCTCGAAATCTCCATTAGTATCATCATAGTTGTTTTGATTATTAATTTCTTCTGAATGTTGAACTTCTGATTGTGCCCAAGCACCATAACCAGTAGCTACAATGTCCTTAAAGCATTGCTCGAGACTGCCTAGAGCTTTAGGACCAATAAAATTTGAAAATTAAATTTATGTATTATTTTATAATACAAAAATTAGCATACCTTAATTTTATCAGCCTACCAAGCATCAGAAGCTAACACAGTATTCTTTTGAAAACTCCAACCAAGGCCAGTCTCTTGTCCAACTAATTTAACTCATAACTGAAAATAACATTTAAGAGCATCCCATCCATTTCGTAGTTGCTATGCACATATGGGAGTCCTGTTTTTTCTCTAAATTTTTTTTGTAAATTTTTCCAACCAGTTCTGCTGAAATGTTTATTAGGCCTATTACCTGCCTGTATCTCTTCTACACATATAGTCAAAAATATTTCAGTATTCCAATCTTCCGATTTTGCTTTTACAGTTTCTACCTCTCATTCATTTGTAATATCCTCATTTTCATTATTCACTTGACTAAAATTTCGCCTTGGATTTAATTTCGGAAGCATAATATATAAATTATATAAAATAAATATAATCAATTAAGATGCACACAAAAAAATACAACTAATATTAGAGTATAAAATTATGAACATGAACTATGTGACAAAAAAAATGCACGAAAATATGCAACTGAATGATATTTTAGGAGATGTAATTGAATAATTGTTAACTATGTAAAAAAAAAATTATTACATAAAAGAAAAAGTAAAATATATATACATACCTGAAAGTGTGATGATGGTAGAAAGATGCACAGCACTTTGCACCCTTTCAATGTGTATAACTTGCTTATGATTCTTTGATCCGTATGCATGTATATATATGTATATTAAAACTTGTGAAAGTGGCATGCACATATTTTTTTTGCAAAGAATCAGTCGAGTATTTTAAATTTTTATTAGTGAATCATTTGAGATTTTTAATTTCTTTATCTTGTGATATTAGTGATTCTCTAATCTCTATATCAAATCCTTAAGATGTCGCCTAAAAATAATAGGTTTGAATGAAATAGGGTATAAGAGATTTGTTACTTTTGTTATTAATGAAAGAGGGGTAAATGGTGTCTTTTATAATATTGATAAGGATAGTTTTGTCTATTTATTATTTTAAAACATCTTTTTTTAGTGACAAAAATCTTTTAAAAAAAATGTAAAAAACATCTTCTGAAAAAAGATGTTTTTCCCATTTTACTAGTGCTTTTACTTTTACTAGTAGAAATTACCCAAACACGCTAAAAAAACATAAAAAGATATTTTTTTGTTAGAAAAAATCCTTTTTTAGCCAAATAATGGCATCCAAACAAACTCATTGTTTTTTCTTTTGCTTTTTTTAAAAAGCAACACATTGTTACTTTTTTCAAAAATGCATCCAAATTTAAACAAAAAAATATTTTTTCTTAAAAAAAGCCAATCCAAACATGCACAAAAACATCTTCTGAAAAAAGATTTTTTTTTATTTTACTAGTACTTTTACTTTTAGTATTAAAAATTACCCAAACACACTAAAAAGCATAAACAAATCTTTTTTTTTTGTCATAAAAAGATCTTATTTTAACTAAATAATGGGCTTGTTTGGGCGAGCTTCTCGTAAAAGATCTTTTGTAAAAGTAAAAGTAATTTTATATTTGGATATCTCATATAGTAATATCTTTTTATTTATCATTATGTTTGGGCACAACAATGTAAAAGTACTTTTTTGTTTATTTATTATATTAAAAACATCTTTTTTCCGAGTAAAAATTTTTTTTTTTAAAAATGTAAAAAACATCTTCTGAAAAAAAAAAGTTTTTTTTTTTATTTTACTAGTGCTTTTACTTTTACTACTGGAAATTATCCAAACGCGCTAAAAAACATAAAAAGATCTTTTTTTATGAGAAAAAGATCTTTTTTTAGCTAAATAATGACATCCAAACAAGCTATGACATCCAAACAAGCTCTAAGAGTTGTACTACTTTTATTTTAAAAATTAATAATAGAACAATGTTATGGAGCCAACGTTAGGGAGCCAATAATTAAATTATCATTCAAAATTTATATAAGTTATCATCCAAAATTTATATAAGTTATCATCCATAACTCATATTGGCTCCCTATTGGTCATAATATGTTGACTCCTTAGTTTTTTTCTAAATAAAAAAAATATATTTTACATCATTGAAATTTGTGCGTGCAAATACCGTTTTACAGATTTTTTCAAAAAACATTGACTACAAAGTGTTATCATTATTTTTAGTTTTGAATCGTTACTGTGCTCTGATACCAGTATTTTCGTCCGTATTTTGATATTGAAATAGATTTATGATTCTAGTTTCTATATTTTCAACAGTTTGTTATATTGGTCGGTTTAGAGGATTTTGATAAAAATATGCTGCCGTTTCAAATGGTCGGTTTAGAGGATTTTGATAAAAATATGCTGCTGTTTCAAATGCTTCACTATTTATTTCTTCTATTATTTCTCTTGTTCTAATTATATTTCCATTCATAATTAGTCCTTCATGAGTAATTATAATTCTTTTTTCATATTGATAATTTTTCTTTTTATCTAAATTATTAAGAATCATTAAAATATTTTTCTTTTTCTAGATTGTTGTCTAGAAATTTCTTTAATTCTATTTCTAATTCTTCTATTTTGTTATTATAGTATTCTATATAAATATTTACACATCGTATTCTTTCTTCTTTATTTCTCACTATTGATTCTTCTACAATTTCTAATTGTCTTTTGTTAATATTTAAACAATATTTTTCTCTTTCTATTTCTGCTTTTACTTTTTCTATATTTCTATATGCTATTCCTAGCATTAATCACTTAAATATTCTTCAATATCCGAGTTGTAATAGTCAGTTTTTTCTAAGTATATGTTTTCATAATTTTCTTCACATAATAAATGTTGTTCATATTGTTTATCTATGAATATTCTAATAATATTATCAACTAATATTGATAATATTAATTCTTCGTTTAAATCTCTCATATTCTATTGTTTACAACTTTTACTATATTTGTTAATTCCTTTATTTGTTCTTGTAATTTTTCTTCTTCAGTTCTTTTTTCTATGTTTTTTGGTGGTTCAATTTGTCTACTTGTTGATGCTAACAATTTTGGTCGATTATTCGTCCTATTATATTTTGGTATTGCTAGTTTGATTTTTCTTTCTTTTGTTGAGATATTTCTGGATAATTCATCTATTTGTATTCTATCATTATTTATAAATTCTATACTATGATGTGAGTTTGTTAAAGCGTATCCTACAGCATAAGTGATTGAAAATGACATATTTCCTACTTCCAGTAAATCTGTCCTTTTGAAATGATATATAATTCCTATAGTTATTTATATTTTTTGTTCCTATGGGTATTCCATATTGAGGTAAAACCTTAAATTTTATTATCGTATATGCTAGATTTCCTTCAATTATTCCTAAAATTTTTTCTTTTATGGGTTTTATTCTTTCATCAGTTACTACTAGGGTTATGGGTGAGTCAATTCCTATTAAATAGGTTATTTCAAGATTATTTGTACTGAGCCTATGTGTACATATGCTATCTTGTTTCGATGTTGTTTCTTTTTAATTTTTTGTATTCTGTCTGATAGTTCGTCTTCATCAATTAATGGTAGAAGATAATTTCCTTGTGCTTCATGTTAAATATTTTCTCCATCTTCTAGATCTACTTTTCCCTTCTTCTCCACTTCTCTTATTTTTTAGTGTTTTATAAGAAATTCTGCTGAATATTTTTCTTTTGTTTCTATATTGTTTATGTAATCAATTATTCCACTATCTTGTTCTTGTTTAATAATATCTTTATTTATATTCATATTTGTAATTTAATATTGTCTCCCGGTAATCTTATCTTTGGTATTATTTCATTATTATCTAAAATAATATGTTCCTTTTCGATTCTCAATATTTTAAATTGATCAAGAAAATCCATTCCTAAGATTGTATGCTGCATACCATATGTTTCATCTTCTATTAGTATTTCCAATTTATGTGTTTTTATAGTAGTTAATTGTAGTTGAATAGTAGTATTTTGTTTTAAAGTTCTTACTTTTCCATTAATATTTAGTATATCGAATTCAGTTTTTTAATATCTCCATAGATTTATCTTTTCGAACAGATCTATTTGCTAAATGAGATTTAGATGCTCCAGTATCAATAAGTATGACTTCTAAATTGTTATCAATAAGTCCAATAATATGATATTGTAAATAATGATAGTGTGTGAGATTCATACCTGAGTCGTTGTCTATGGTGTTATTAGTGTTGATGAGGTTGAAATCCAAGCTCATCCGTGATTTTGCCTTCTGCAGTTTATAGTCGATGATTTATGCCTTCAGGATTTCCTTTGGTAATCATGCCTACCCGTAGTATCCTATTCTTAGGATTAAGTGATATAAGTGTTTTTGTAGAGGAAATAAGAAACAAGTTCTTTATTATTTCTTCAAAAGCTTATTTACAAATGAGGCTGAGGAATTTTTATATAGAACTTCCTTAGTACTCAATTATTTACATGCTTATGTAAGTGCTTACGTTTTTGTTTTAATTATTACATGATGTCGTAAGCGCTTACGTCTCTATTATTGCTTCTATTTCTTCTTCGTCATTCTTCTTATCTTGACAGTTGGTGCATTTGTGGAGCCCTATGTCTTTTATGATAGGACATATTGCTTCCTTTAGTTCTTGAGTGATGTCTAGTTGTAAGTCTATGATTGGTCGTTCAAATTCTGAGATAAGTTGGTCTTCTGTTGCTGTCATTTTTTGTCCATATTGGCTGAGTATTATTATGGTTTTACTTTTGTAATTTAATTTTGATTCTAATTTTATTTTTTGAGTTTGTTCTACTAATCCAGTATAATTATTAATGAATTGTAATTTGTAAAGTTCTTCAGCAAGTGGTTCATGTGCTTTAGGAGTTTCATGTCTTGGTGGAAAATTTTTATTGCTGATTCCTAAAGTGATGATTTGTCGTGATTCTTCTATGAGGTCTCCCCCTAAAGAATAGAACGGGAGTGAGGAGAAAACCTTCATAAAACTTGTTTGTGTTTTTGCTCTTTTGTCAATGAACTGTTGGATGGCATTTTGGATGTTGTGAGGGAAATGTGATAATTGTTGATATTGGGATTGTGGTGTAATGTAGACGCAATTAGTAAGACCTGAATAAAAATATTTTGTTGTGGTTATTCCAGTGGCTTCAGGTAATATGATAGCTTTGGGTCCTATATGGTTTCTATAAACTGGGTAGTAGGAATAAATTTGGTATGTGTCTTTGTATTTTATTAGTGAGTTCCAAAGGTCATGATAAGTATCTTTTGTATTTTGGTTGTAGCATTGATTTGGTTAAGAGTGGGTATTTTTGCTATGGTTAAATAGGCCATTTGTGGTAATTTTTGGATTTGGGTTTCGATTCTTTTGAGTGATACTCGGTTTGAAGATTCAGTGTTTAGTGTTTGTAGGTGTTGAGCCATGGTTATTGCTTGACTGGCATTATTAAGTGCTTCTTTTAGTGAATCATATTTTTTGTATCCATACGATTTTCCTGTTACTAGTGGCTGGACTTTAGCCCAGTCATCATAGATTCCCTTCATTGGGCCATTCGAAATAACCCAATATGGTTTTTTTGCTGAGATTGCTTGAGTGCTTTGTTTTGCTTGAGTGCTTTCCATGATTGCTAGTGTATACTTCATTATTTTGAGGTCTTCGATGATCTTTTGTCTTTGTTCTTCAGCTATCTGAAGCTGCCTCTATTTTTCTTGTAGTTGCTTGGTTTCTTTAGTGATTCTGGCATTGATAACTACAAGTTCTTGATCAAGATCCATCAGTGCTTCTATGACTGCTGCTTTGGCTGCCATTCTCTTATTAAAGTATCTGCAACTGTATTCTTCTCTCCTGGAATATACTGACTTATGTAGCTGTATTGATTAAGTTGTAGCTGCCACCTGAGTGGTTGTAGTTGATTTTTTTGTTGATGTCGTAGTTTTTGAAACATGTAACATATTTAGAATCGGTTCTTAAGAGAACCATTTCTTTAGTGCTTTATGTCCTGCTAAAAGTTCTAGCTCATGTATTGGATATTTTTGTTCTGTTGTGGTAAAAATTCCACATAAGTATTTGCAAATAAGTTCTTTTCGAGATTTCTCTCGTTTCGATAAGTTATGTAGTATAGTGCTTAAAATTTCGTCATTATATTTAACGTCGCCCATAGTAATCCATGGTATTGCAGTAAGATGTGCTCCCCAAGTTTCCTTGTTGGCATCTGTATATAAAATAAGTATATCCTTCTCTTTATAATTATAAAGAGTTGGAAGGTTAGTGCAACTTTGTTTTAGTATTCTAACATCTTTTGTATCAGCATCGATCCATTTCCATGGATTCTTTTCAGAAAGTTTTTTCTGTAAATTTCTTCTTTGTTTTGCTAAATCTTTTAGAAATCCTTGATCTCCTATATAGTTTAAATTTCCTAAAAATCTTTATAATTGTTTTCTATTTTCCATTTTATCTGGAAATTCTTTCTGTTTTTGTAGGACATGTTTTTGTATTAAAATAAATCTTTCTTTTAGTATTTTTATTCCCAAGAATTCTATTTCTTTGTTTGCTATTTATGCTTTTTTCTTATCTAATACTAACCCTTTCTCTTTACATCGGTCTAATACTCTTAACACGTCTTGCAGGTGTATTTCTTTACTTCCCTTCATAAATATTATTATATCATCTATATATGCTAAACTAATTTCTTCTAATCCTTTTTTATTCATAAATTCCTGAAATATTCCCGGTGTTTGTTTTAATCGAATGGTAACACCTTAAATTGATAAAATTTTTGTGGTGGACAAGTAAATGCTATTAATTCTTTGGTTTTCTCTTCTAATCGTAATTGCCAATACCTTGATTTTGCGTCCAATGTTGAAAAATATTTTTTTTCCTTTTAATCTATTTAGTATGTACTCTTTTCTTGGTAATTTTTTGGCTATTCCTACTATTGCTTCATTCATTTTTATATAATTTATTACCATTCTTCATTTTCCTCTTTTAATTTCATTATGATTATTCGCATAAAATGCTGGTGCCGAATGTCTACTTTTACTTGGTTCTATAATTCCTAATTCCAGTAGTTTTTTTTACATTTTTCTTCAAATTCTCTTACATCAGTGAGGTTATAAGGTATTTTGTTAGGTGCATTTACTTCTTTATTTGGATCTTTTAACTCTATTTTAACTAATTCGGTGTTTCTATTGATTCTAGGATCTAAGGGATAATCGCTAGTTAATTTATCGAGTATCTTATCTATTTTTTTTCTAATGATGTTTCTATAATATTTAGTAATAGAGCATAAGTTTTCTTAATTATTGTCGTCATACTGTGATAGATTGGTATCCATATAGTTTTTTCTTGTTGTCGTCCTAATCTTGGTGCTTTTATACTTATCTTGTCTAAAGTCTGTTGGAATGGTTGATATAGTCTTAGAAAATTATTTTCTAATATAAGATCCATTCCAATTTCTTGTTGATAGATAGAGGGACAGGGAAAACGTACCCTTCTATTTTTAGTAGTTGCATTTTTGCTACATATTTTATTTTTAAGACTGATTTATTTGCAATTTGTACTTTTAAAGGTTTTTTTAATCTTTCCCATTCTTTAAATATGTGTTTTGCTCATACACATAAAGTTGCTCTCGTATCGATATAAGCTTTTATTTTCTTTCTAGGATTTCTACCAAGTTTCAGTATTTCTACTTCGATAAATGTCGAGTTCTTATTCATTTTCTTTTTCACTATTTGTATCGATTTCGGTAAATTCTTCTTCTGTGGAGATATCAAATAATTCGTCATATTCAAGGTTATCTTATATGGGTTCTAATCCTATAGTATAGATAGCTTTTAGTTTTTGCGCTTTGTCTCTTGTTGTCTCGTTTTTATGTTTATTAGGACATCTATTCGCATAATGTCCTTCTTCATTACATATCCAACATTTGCATGTTACTTTTTCTTCTGGGCAGTATTTTTTATTTTGTTTCGGTGGAGCGTTTCGTTTTTTATAGTATTTCCTTTTATAATATGGCTTCCAATTTTGGTAAGGTCTTTGTTGTGTATATCGGGGTTTTGAACGGTATTTGTAATTACGTCGTCGTGGTATATTGCTACGTGGGCGTCGTTTTTCCCATTGAAAATTGGGTAAGCACCCAAATCTTTGTGGAGTATCTTGGAATTTAGTACAGCATCGGATATAAGTATCCATTATTTATCGGTGTTCTTGTTGTTCTACGCATTTATGGGTTATGTATTCGTAAACTTTGGCTATAATTCCTCCTAAGGTATTTTGTATTATTCCTTTTTGTAACTGTTCTCTAAATCCTTTAATAATAAGCTTTCCTATTGGTTGAGGTATTTTTGCTAAAAATAGTTGCTTATATGCTTCTATATCAGTGCTATCAGTTAATTTATAGTAATATATCTTATATTGACAAGCAAATTCGTCAAAACTACATATATTGCATAATTCTATTTTTGCTAATTTGTATTTTAATTCATCTTCGTTATGTTTTTCACTTTCTATTGAAGAAGTTCCTCCAATTTCTCTCCACTTTGTGCCTGAAATTCACTAGCACACACATCTAGGTACCAAATGGGAGAAGATTCAAATAATTTATGCATTTTGGAAGCTAATTTAACAATTAATCAATTAAGGACATAATTATGCAAGAGATGGAAAAGCTTGGTCAATCACTAGTAAATATGTGGAAAAAGTATTGATGAGGGTACCCTTTTTACCATGAAATTTATCGTCAAAAACCTCCTTATCACCTACTCCTGCGCCGGTAACTGTTTTGCGGCGATTTTTCATAACCGCCGGAATAACCGTCGCTAAACTCAAAGTGTTTAGCGGCGGTTAAAAAATCGACACGGCTTACGTAATTGGGTTTGGCGCTATAGGTAACCGCCGCTAAACCGCCCACTATTTTTTTAAAAACAAATTCAACTGGTTGCATTATTTTCCTTTTATTGAATGTCTAATGACTATTAATTTTTGTGTCCTCTATATTTCAGAATATAATTTTTTTGAAGCATTTAAGAGAGTATAGATGATACCGTAAAAAATTTTAATAGAATACAATAAAAAATGATAAAATATCCTAAATTAATAAAACATAATATATATCAGCAGAACGTTATATCCACCTGTGCACCAAAATAAACTAAAAATAACAGTCATAAAATGTAAAATAAAAACCAAAAAAGCACTTTGAGAAAGTGAAATCCAATCTGAACCTATGTATTCCTTAAAACCACAAAATTTCATGGGGAAGAGAGAATGTCAGCATTATCGAAAGAGGGTCTGCTCTGCGAAGTACTCGGTCCACTACCCAATGCAGTCATCTGTGAAGCAATTTCAGGTGGCAAGTCATTCCTAGCCGCTCAATAAGAAATCTCATAACATTTTGCATTGCCAGTGTCTTCTTCTTCTCTTCCGCTGCCTCTGCCCTTAATTCAACGATCTGCTTTTGATATTCTTCTATTTGCACCCCATAACTTGACTGCTGCGATGAACTACCGACAAGCTTGGTAAGACACAGTCCAGGACCTACACCTCGTACTATTCCGGAATGTTCCTTCTCGAGAACTTGAGCAAGTGAATTATTCTGAGACAACACATTTGTGCATTCATCCCGACTTTCTATGTCAGCAATAGCTTCCTACAAGCATACGACATTTTATTATTAACACCATGTTAGACGGTTGTCGAACAAAAATAAACTCCTATCTTGCAAGAAAAAAATAGAACTTATGTAAAGACAAAAAGAAATTAAAATTAATAAAATCAAGAATAGGAAGGAACCACCTATTGATTATAAACAATCATGCATGTTAAATCAGCCAAATATAATACTTACACCTATGGCTCGTGCAATGATAGATACTCAGCAAGTGCACTGAATCCTTCAAGTAATACCACGGTGAAGTGGGTATCGTTCCCACGAGGAATAAGGGACCAAACAATACTATCTCTTAATTAATCTAAGCAGATCAAAATAAAACCTTGGAGAAGAATGATGATGAATTCGAAAACTAAGGAACAATTAAGAACAGAGTGCAGAAATATTACTTGAGAATTAATCAGTGGAATAGAATGTTAAAAGCTTTGGAGATGTTTTTCCCTTGAGGGCCAATGTATACATTCGAATATCAACTCTAGGTTTTCAGTTATCAAGCACAACGAATCTAGTATAACTAAGCCCTAATCTCTTAGTAACTTAGTTTCTAATTACCTAATCAAAAGCTAATCTCTAAGTCAATTAATCAAATAACTAGATGAAGATCTAAATCCGATTCTAATCCTTGTGAGTCTCAAAAGTGATCCTAGATTAGATTAAATGTCACTCTATCCAAACTAGTTCTAATCCAATTTTAACCCACAGAATTTTAGTTGCACAACAATTAGCTTGACTATCT
>JASCZI010151061.1:215670-228139 GCA_036250425.1 Stylosanthes scabra | reverse complement strand
TTAAATTATATATATATATATATATATATATATATATATATATATATATATATATATATATATATATAGCATTGTAAAATGTTTCTTATTAAACTTTGAGGAAGGAGTGTGTGGTGAATTATGTTAAGGAAAATAATCGTGACTTAAATAAAATCTATTAAGTTTTTGGTGAAGAATATTTAGAGTTTTTTGAGCAACGAACTCTCTTTTGTCAAGTTTGGTAAGTACTTGATAACTCTGTTTTCAAGAGTTTATATTTTTTTTTATAGATGTGAAATTTGTAATAATAAGTTTTTAAAAGTTTTGGAAGCTAATTGTTCTCTAGATGGCCTAAATGTTGGTATTAATTATTACCGACTACAGTTCAGTAAAAGTGCATGCAAAGATGGAGCCTCCTGTTAGCCAAGAGGAAATGTGGAGGACAGACTTATACTCTTGTTCAACACAAAGAATAAGTGCATAGCTCAGAGTTAAGGTAGTGGCGGACATTATGGCCAGGACAGCATACACGTTGGCTAGGAATAATCACGACTATGCTGAACTTCTTGTTTTCCTTTTATAGGGAAGAAAGAAATAGAAAACAAAGACTAAGAAATAAGTACTTAATTAAGATTTTTATATGTATTTGAGTGAAAAATAATTTTATTTGTATATTAAAATTAATTATTAAAATTAATCATTATATATTAATATATAAATACATAATGCCGTTTATAGTAGTATGGGTTAGTCTATGGCTATGCTGATGTTGACTAACCAATTCATTTCCACCACGTGGATCGCAATGCGTTTCGTAAAGAGGGTTTTTGACCGGGATCGGAAGCGTAAGTGGGGTAATGGGGGTAGTGAAAATAACGATGATGTGAGAAGGTGTAATAATGTGAATGATTTACCAATCATTTTTTTGGGCAAATTGGTAATTCAATCCCCCTTCTGCAAGACAACCCCTCCCCCTCTCCCAAAAGTCACATGAGCTAGAGACACGTGTTCTTTTTTTTTCATAATTCTTCCCATTATTAAAATTTGATAAAAACGGCCATATTTCAGCATTCATAATAAAAATTTTAAATATAAAATTATAACTAACAAATTTAAATTTATATTTTACACATTCTCTTTTTAAAATTTAAAATAAAGAAGTATAAATTTTTTAAATTAGTTATTTTATATAAATTATATGTTGGTTTTCTATTAGCCATAATGTGTTGGCTTCTTAGTCTTTTATTTTCTAATTAAAATTTAATGTTATATTTCTTTAAGTTTTAAATGTTTTATTGATAAAATTGTGAACGTGAGAGAGTTAGAGAAAGAAGAACTTCTCGAAGCTTTGAAACAGGGGAGAGTGTGTTGAATCACAGCTCTAATCACCAATGAATTCATTTAATGAAAAATGCACAAAAAGTGAAGAATGGAGAAAAAAATGGAGAAGACTGAAGGAGGCACCAGGCGGCATGAAGAAGGGTTTTTGTTTGAGAGTTGAACGTTTGTTTCCCTTCCCCAAAATCCTTTAATGTTTATTATTAAATATTTATTAACAAGAGTGCACCAAACGGTGCGTTTTAATACACTCTTAAAAAAATAATATTTAAATTTGGTTTATAATATCTCTTCTCTTTCTTCTCAAAACTCTTCAACTTCTCTAGTTTTCTTCTCTTCTTTTCTGTTTGTGCCTTTTATTTAGTTCATTTCTCTTCTTAGTTTCTTACCTACTTTTTCTTTTTCTTCTTCAAATACACCCTTTATTTGCTTTCTCTGCACTTCATAGCTAACGATCCTTATCAATGGCTCAAAAAAAAAAAAGATGAAAAAGGATATTACTTGGTCCAAAATAAACTATGTTGATGTTTTTATGAATTGTTGGTCCAAAATATTACGTTATGCTTTTATTAATCTTACGATTCATTCTAATTCACGATTCACGAATTCAAAATTTGATCAATTCTTGAATTGAGATTTGGCTACCTTGCTCCTCCTGGGGGTGTTTGGGTTGTTCTAAAGTATAGACAATAGTGTTGGTTTTAGGGTCTAAAATGAGGAAGAATAGAGTACTTATTGATATCAGAGAAGCATAATTCTAAAACTGAACTATACATTACATTGTATTGAATGGTTTACAAAGAAGACTTATATAAACACCTTGAGCAAGAGAGAATAGGCTCAAGAAAAACAAGAATGCTAACCTAGCTAGAAGCTAACCCTTCTTTATCTATACCCTCAATAATACTTAGCTTAAACTACGCTTGTACCTTTGACCATGTTGAATACTAGAATAGTAGAAGGGAAATCTCCGGTGGCTTGGTTGTTGTAATGCCCTATTGTGACTTAGAGGTAAGGGTAAGTTGCGTGTGGACATGTGAAGATATGCATGTGCTAGGTCAAACACGCGATGTCATTAGCGCAGGATTTAATATTGGAGTAGCATGAATATTAGAAGTTTGGCATGTAAATCCCGGCTAATGGGCTTAGTGGATCAAATCAAACTTTTGTCTTTTAGTTTTGGCATGTATGTCTTTTAGTTTTTTTTTTTTTTTCAACATACAACTCACGCACACTAATACTACTTAATGGTTCCTTCACTGCCATCAGTGAAATTTGAACCCAAAAATCTGATTTTTGAGGCTTATTAGGTTAGATGGGAATAGGTGTGGTAGTGATCTTGTTTGGGATGGGGTGTGCTTGTTATTGTAATAACCGAAATCAGATACATCTGAGGCATATCAGTTAAGGGTGTCAAAAAAAAAAGAAGAACGAAGTGGAAATAAATGGTTCGAATTGAGAGTCGAATTTTAGTTTAAATGAGTCTATAGTTCATGTGGTAAACATAAGACGCAAATCTAGACTTATATGTTTTTAGGATTAATAGGTTAAACCTTATTTATTTAGGATATTTTTTATTTAAATAAACTAAATACTTTATTTATCAAAATAAATAATTTTTTAATATTTAAAAAAATAAGTTAGGTTGCCCATGGTATTGAGCATAACTTCAGTGCCGCATATAGTGGTCACGAAGTTGGTTTGAAACAAGTCCATGCGTACTATTCATGGCACTGACTTGGAATAATTCATTTATTAATAACTGATTTATTGGTGTTTCTCTATGTGTTTAGTTACAAATTATTCTTGTTTTCATTATTGATATTAATTTTGAGTTTTAAAAATATTATATTTTTTAATTTTTTTTAGTATCTTTTTGCTAAATTTATTTAATATTAAAATATTTAATTTTCGTGAAAATCTCAGTTTCTCTTGTTTTAATTACTCAAATCGAATCAACTTATATATATTATTTTTTTATTAAGTGAAATAAAATATAACTATTTTTTATAAAAAAATATAAAATACACGTTAAAATTTGAAATAAATATGAAAAATGAGTTAAAATAAACATATTCACCTTCAATCTGAGTTGAGAAGATCATATAAGCAGACGTTCTCAATATCATAGTCTAAAAGAAAAGATGGTGAGAATGGTTTGTCATCATCTTCATTGAGGAATGGCAGAAACGAGCCACTACAGCTGGTAGTAGTAGCAGGTTGCATTATGATGTTGTTACTTATTGAATCATCATCATTAGTGTTGGCTTTAGAAGCAACATTATCCACAAGAAAGGGCCTTGATTCTTCTGCATTTGCATCATTAGTGAGTGGTGGTGGATTATTATTATTTATGAATAATACTGGCTTAGAGATCTTGGTAGCCTTTGTACGGATTACATTAGGAGGAGCAGCAGCTGGTGATGATTCTGAAAAAGTGCTTCTTTTTATATTGTGATCATCCTTGCTTCCCCTTTTACGCAAATGACTATTCCAATAATTTTTTATTTCATTGTCTGTTCTACCAGGTAGCCTTCCGACTATAAGAGACCACCTATCCACACGAAGGAAAAAAAAATAATTGTGAAGTAAATACTCATATTCAAAATATACAAAATAATTCTCTGGCGTTTATTAAAAATAATTAGAGAGTAAATACTCATATTTAAAACACACAAAATAGTTCTTTGATTTTTATTTCTATTAGATAATACGGCCCTACTTATAATTTGTATTGGACGAAAAATAAAGTAATTTTTGAAAAATTAAAATAAAATATTCAAAATAATTCCTCTAAAATTATAAAAACTTTTAAAAATTCTTTTTATTTTATGTGTTTTTTAAAATGAGAATTATATATTGTTCAACAAATATAAATATTAAAAATTATTTTGAGTAGTTTACGATTTAGATATTTACACACACTAATTATATTTGTCCAAAACAAATAATAATTACAAATTATATGGCATCCGCTAATAATCATCCGACATGTAAATTTATGCATGTAATATCATATTATTAGGATATAATTATTCATATTATTTACTTTTATTAACTTATTAATTTTTTGAGAAAGTAATTTCATTATATATGATATCACAGCAATATGACTATAAAAATTTGTTTATATAAAATTATAATAACTAATAACGAATAACAGGCAGAATAATATTACCTATTTCCAAGGAGTTTGTGAAGCCTAATGATGAGGTCTTCTTCATCTTCAGATATATTGCCTCTCTTGATATCTGGTCTAAGATAATTCATCCATCTAAGTCTACAACTTTTCCCACATCTTTTCAAACCTGTATATATGCATGTGTGAACATACAATAATAATAACCTGCAATGTTCTTAATATAATTCATATTTGATTTGATGTAACATACACTACATACCCAGCGTGAAATTAAAATGAGGTGAAATTAAATTTTGTAACCTGCTTTTTGGGGAAGGGTGCTCCATTTTCCGTGGCCATGAACCCTAATGTAGTCTGCGAGGATTTTGTCTTCATCAGCAATCCAAGCACCTCTGTTCAAGTCTTCACCTTTTGAGCAACAAGGCTTTCTCCCCATCTTCATGCAACTGTGTGGATGGATGTCTCCTCACCTCACCCTCTCTGCTTGCATAAATATAGAGCAGCGTGAATGCGGATAAATATATACATACAGATAATTTTTATTTTATTTTTATTAATTTTTAAAGTAAAACTACTTGCTACTTTTCATTCAATGTATGCAAACACTTTTATCATAGAATTATCCAATTTAATATTTATAATTATATATTTATTTTTAAAATTCAACACTATAACTATTAATAATTCTAACTATAACTATCCAGCATTTTCCATTACTTTTATAACATTTTGTGGGTCTTAAAACTTAAAAGAGCGAGAGAAGTTAATTGTTTATGGGATAATGTAATTAAGTATATCAAATTATTTAATAATATATAATATTATTATATTTATACGAAGACATTGTAATAACTGATATAAGTAGTTATAGACTTATAGTTAATTTTAATCGAAACAGCGCTAAAAAGAATTAGATGGCTAATTCCTTCTTAGTCCTTAGCATGTTGAGAAATGGTAATGTGACTTGACCTGTCTTGAATGGAGCGAGTTTTTGAACAATTAAATGAATATGATATGATATTGGTATTAGTTGCCGCGCTCCATTACCTACTATGCCCAATCTCATATATATGTATATATAATTTAATATGATATTTTATATATTTAATAATATTTAAATAATTGCATTTATAATTTTAATTTTAAAAAATGTTAAATTTATTTTTTTATTATCTATTATGTATAGTTAATTATATTTGTAAATTAATTTATTGTGTAATAAATTTTATCTAATAATTTAATATAATTTTTTATGTTATAAATATTCGTAAATTTGAATATGACTGCGAATTTGGATATAAAACTAAAATTTACATACTCATGTGTAATGAATTAGTATGGATATTTTAATATTCACCTTTATCTGATTTGTTGTCATCCTACTTAGCATATCTGTTTCAAAAAATTTGTTAGAATTAAAAATATTTTATTTTCTAATATCAAGATACGTTAATTATGCTTTTTCTGTTTTTTTTTTTAACTGAGAAAATACTCATTAAGATTTTCAACATGAAAAAAATTTAAGTTGTATATATATGTGTGTGTTTTTGACGCACTAGAGGTATCGTAGCTTTTTTTTTTTTTTTGTTGCAGTGTCATATTACAAATCATAGCTTATACGAGTATCTTTCGAACACTAGTGGGAATCAAGTACATGTGATTTACCTAAATAATTATTATTTTGACAGTTTTATCAAATAATATTGATAGAATTAATCAACATGTTATTATATACTCTCATATACGTTATTTATAACATGAAAAAATATAAATATTAAAAAAAAATAAAATTTATGTACTAATTTTTATATTTTTTCGTGTTAAAAATAATGTATACGGAGGTGTATAATAACGATATATATAACTTTACCGATATTAATATATCTTAAAATAGAGACTACAAAAAAAAAGATGTTTTTTACTAATATATGTATTCAAAATATAATTATTTTAGTGTAGTGTTTTTCAATCCTTAATAATAATTGTTATAAACAAGATTAGAATGTATTTTAATATAATATATATAATCAATTCATAAATTTATTGCCTTCAAAACTTAATATCAAGATTTAATATCTAAATTAAACTCAATATATGTCATTTCTCGTACTTCGGTTTAAATCCTTATGACCCCTTTTTGTTAATTGTTCTAGTTGCATGATAATTGTCTAATTTATATTTTATAAATTAAAGATGTCTAAATATAATAATATAAAATGATTCAAGATAGTCTTTTTATATTTCTATTAAGAGGTTTGAGTTCAAATTAAATTACATTTTACTACTTTTTATACCTACCAAATTACATAATTTTTCAATTAAATAATTAACTACTGGTATAATTAAATTTTTATAGTTGAATAACCAAACCTATAATAAATAATAAACACACAAAAACATAAATATATTTAACATAAATCTACTTAAAAATACATATATTAAAAATATGCAACACCAACTAAGGTGACCAAAATATACCAGGATCACCAAAAATACAAAGCACACAACACTCCTCTGAGTTTCAAAATCATAATGATTGTTTTGGTTTTATTTTTTAAAAATTTTTTGGTATCTGGTTTTGGTTAGATACTTAGCTTAAATTTGACCACATATACTTTGTCCTTTTGGTTATATTTAAAGTTTTTTGTTTATGTCTTTACTGTTATTGAATACTGATGATGGCATAAAAATAAAATACATTAATTATGATTATGATAAATGAATTTAATTTCTATGCATTATTAATAAAAGAATTTTACACATATATCCAATCAATTGTTATTATATCATAAAAATAATTAATTTTTAAACTCATTACTTCTCAAGTCATATAAATACATGAATATAATTGAATGACTATATAAAACTCTTTACACCATGAGTGCATCAAAATTAAACTCATAATAAATTATCAATACTATTTTATAAATACATTAATAAAATACTATTATGATAAATAAAATATTAATCTGCTATTAATAAAGGATAATGCTACATTTACAAATCTTTTTATTAACAAAGTCCAACCAAATTAGCAGAATCTCAATAGAAATCATTCTTATCATCAAATATGTATATATAGTTCAATAAAACACTTGATCACCTAGCATTTTTCATTAATAAAATACCATTAGAACAAAATAATTATGATAAAAATAAAATACATTAATATTTAATTTATCAACCAAACAAACTGGTCCCCTAAGAAATCTATTATCAAGAAAATTAATTCCCCAAACATAATAATAGTCCTATATTAACTACATAATCATGTATCAACAATTTTCTTTAATTACGTTAAAAAATAATTCTTTAATTATTTTATACAACTATTTAAATAGATTACTACTCGTCATATTATATATATATATATATATATATATATATCTTTTAATATATTTTTCAAATTACATTTTTTCAATTATCTAACATTTAGAAGCAGTTAATCAAGCTCTTTAATGAGATTTTAAGATAAAAAAAAATGTTAGACGAGTGGAGAAAGAGTATATTAGTATCTATACTACAAGAACAAATGAGATATACAGAGTTGCAAAAACTATAGAGGGATCAAGCTCATGAGCCATATTATGAAGTTATGGGAAATCGTAATAGAACGGAGGTTGATCGAGAAGAGACACACAGGTATCGGAGAACCAATTTGATTTTATGTCAGGTAGATCTACCACTAAGACTACATACCTGTTAAGAAGGATGATGGAGATGTATCGTGGTAATAAAAGGGATTTACGTATGGTGTTTATTGATTTGGAAAAAACATATGATAGGGTATCAATGGAGGTCCTATGGAAGGTGTTGGAAAAGAAAAGGGTAAGAATCGCATATATTCGTGCAATTAAAGACATGTAGGATGAAGCTACAACTAATGTGAAGACTCAAGGTGATGTGACAGAGGAATTCCCTATACCTATAGGATTACACGTCATCCTTAAGTCCTTACTTTTTCACATTAGTCTTGGAGGTGCTCACAGAGCATATTCAAGAATATGTTCTATGGATTTATGGAAAGAAGCTCTAAAGGTGTTTGGCCTGCGCATAAGCCGTAGTAAGACGGAGTATATGGAATGTAAGTTTGGCAGTTAAAGGAAAAACTCCAATATGGAGATGAAGATTGGAGACAACATCCTACAAAAGTTAGAAATTTTAAGTATCTTGGGTAATTACACATGATAATGGAGAAATTGAAGAGGATGTAAATCATAGGATCCAAGCAGGTCGGTCGAAATCGCGAAGTGCATCTAGGTTTATATATGATAAAAAAAAAAATACCTTTTGAGACTTAAAGGTAAATTTTATCGCACTACTATTAGACCTATTGCAAGTCTCACATCGATCAAAGATATGGTTCCTTGAGAGTATATAAGTGTTAGGCATCCCTCATCCCATGAGCTAACTTTTGGAGTTGAGTCAGGCCCACATAATATCAATTCTAATATAGTATCTAAAATGATTTAGGCAGATGAGGAAAATATTATTTAAATTATATCTCATCGTTAACCAACATTTTATTCATAAATTCTCGGTGTAGTGGCAATAATCTTAGTCCAAAATCATGGAAAGTGCACGTTGATGAAAAGGCCCATATATAATGATTGATGAAGCAATTGATTAAATAACCATAAACCATCTAACTTTCAACCGAGAAGACAGTCAGATGAGTTTTGACTTTTGATTTTTGAAAGCAACTGAACGAAAATATAATAATAATAATAATAATAATAATAATAAGATTATGATGTGCTGTTATTTTATTTTAAAAGAGTAATGCTAAGGAGCCAATATTAAGAAGCCCATAGAGAGTGGACTGTAATTAGAGAAATAATTGGTGATAAAAGAGGAAAGAAAAAAAAAAACCTATTAACCACCTATTGACTAATAAACTATGAGCTCCCTAAACTTTCTCATTTCAGAAACATGGAAAGTTCAGCTTCAAAAAGGCCATAAGCAATTT
The DNA here is from genome assembly GCA_036250425.1 of Stylosanthes scabra. Classification (NCBI taxonomy): domain Eukaryota; kingdom Viridiplantae; phylum Streptophyta; class Magnoliopsida; order Fabales; family Fabaceae; genus Stylosanthes; species Stylosanthes scabra. The sequence goes on along the minus strand of JASCZI010151061.1, from coordinate 218,711 downwards.
CCATCAATGAACACACAAAAGAAGGAACTGCTCATAACGGTCAGTACCCGCCGTTTTAGAGTGAACACATTGCACGTATATATGGACGTTATGAGTGTTGGGCCAGGGAGCAAAACCGTTCTCATGAACCAAGTGAGATAGAAAACACCATGTTTAACACAAAACTTTAAGATGTTAAGTAAATGAGTTTCTCATTTTATAAATTTTTAATTTTTATTTGTTCTAAAAAATGTGAGACTAAATTTAGTACTCATTCGCACTTGAACATCAACAATGGGCTGTGTACATTATTTCCCTTAATTAACCACTCAATTTAGCAATAATGGCTTGTTTCTTGCTTCATTTGTAATCCATTTTTTAAAATTAGTTAACTTAACTACATAACTTTTTTAATTTTAGACAAGGCTTAAATCCAAAATCTCTTACAACGAAAAATGAAATAATATCATATGACCTACAGTTTATCATTAATTTAGCTACATATTCTTATCGGTTTTGCTAGGTGTACACATAAACACATTGAAACACATAAATTTTTTTGACATAATTGTTTTGGTAATTTCCATCCTTACTTCAAGACAAATTATGCTACTTACAATAACTCGCCTGTACCAAGAACACATGTGATAATTTTCCTTTTCTATATATCTATATTTTTGTAACGGACACTATGCCTTCTGGATCATTTTTGTATATTTTTGTGAAAACTGAAAACAAGTCAACATATTATCAAATCCACACAAGACTTATCGATGTAGCTAGCTAGCTGGCAAACTATTAATCAATAAATTAAAGACATTTTTAAGTTGATAGTTAATACAAAGAAAGTAACGTTTAATTTTTTAAAAAATTAATAATAGCCAATTTTGTTTAAAAATAATTTTCTATACTTTGTCATTTCGCTTATGTATTAGCAATGTAAGTTTGGCCAATGAATAATGACCGACGAAGAAATTAAAGGCATTTTAAATTGGGCAATGCTAAGGACAATACAATTGTTAAAAAAAAAAAGTTGTTGATTATCTTTAAATAATATATCATGAGAAAAAATATTTCGTCCTTTCTGTGGTTAGTAGCTGACAAGGGCTCAAGGCATGATTAACAAATGATAATGTTAGGGCATTCACGACAATGTTTAATTTGATTAATGACGCTATTTGAGGTGCAACAATAGAATTCATGCTCCATGTGCTGTGGCTGCTAAATTAATAAGCGTGAACTACTGTAGGGTAAGTATAAATAATTTCTTCTACAAGAACATATAGTCTTGGCTATCGTACATTCTTTTGGCACTCCGCTACCTCTGAAAGAGAGCTGGATACACAAACAGAAACTAAAAAATTAAGATTAAATTATAATTTTATTATTGTATTTGATTTAAAATTTATTAAAAAATAAATATTAGGAGGTAGAATTTGAATTAAATTAATAAAAAAATAAAGATTAAAATTAAAAACTTTAATATTGAGTATGATATTTGAATAAAAAAAGTTATTAAAGTTTCAATCCAATTTTTAGTTTCTCAATCCCTCACTATCTGAAAGTACTAAAAATACTAAAATTTTAGAAAGTGAGACTAGAATTTTAATTTTAGTTTTCGTTCATTAAACACAATATTATAGTTCCATCTCCCATTTTCAATCTCATTACTTAAAACCGAATACTACCTAATGGATCTAACACCTTGATTTCTTATCTTTTACGGTGGTTTTGCTAGTTTGATAAATATTTGGTATAAAATTTGCTAATCATACCCGAAAATTTTAAAAGTTAACAAAATTCACCTTCGATTTTATTAAGATAAAAATATTTTTCAATTATTTAAAAACTTTTCAAAATATATTTTTGTGATAAAAATATCTAAAAATTAGACAATTTTATCACATTTTTGTGTTTTTTTTTTCCCCAGAGGACGACCCTATTTTGGGTTTTTTTGGCCATAATGACCCTCCTTTATTTTCTCAAAGCGTTTTTTTGTCTTGATTTTCTCACAGCTTGTTGGCCCAATTTATGTATAGGCCCAGGACCAGGCCCATTAATAAGAAGCAGCGAGGGTGGTAGCCTTAGGAGGAGTGAGGTTGAGGAGTGTTCCCAAAATTCTCAATATCTTCCAATTCTTATCGTTTTCTTCTTCTTCAACAAAACCAACACTCTTCTCTTCTTCTCATCACTCATCACTCTCCAAGAAGAAAAGAAAAATGGCGTCGAAGCTTCACATATTTACAGGATTACCCCCGGCGCCATTTCAATCTTCTTCTTCATCGTCTACCTCCCTTACCAACAAGCCTCCTCTCACCACTTCCTTCTTCGGCAACGGAGGTAACACGTGTTTCTTTACCCTACCTTTCGTTGAAATTAACTCGTTCACTAACTTCGATTCTTCTTGCGCTTGAAGCTGTGAAGCTTAGAGGAGTGAAGGTTGTGAAGCCTCTGCGATCTTCGTGTTCCACGAATGGAGGTGGAGGAGCTCTCGGTACTCGAATGAACCTGTTTGACAGATTCGCTAGAGTTGTGAAGGTGAATCACACGAACAATATGAATTGCTTTATGAAAATAATAATATTTAGGTTTATATTGAATATTCTCATTGTTATTTATCTTTATCGTTATGGTTAGATTTTGTCATCTTAGTAATGCAGTCGTACGCAAATGCAATCATCAGTTCATTTGAAGACCCGGAGAAGATTTTGGAGCAAGCAGTGATTGAGATGAACGATGACTTGACCAAAATGCGTCAAGCTACAGCACAAGTTAGTTACTCCGTTTTGTTTCTTCAGAATTATTTGTTTTTGTTGCTTTTCATTGTTCTTATTTGATTGTTTTGAAAGAGCTATTGGGAACTATTTGAGTTTTAGCTATAGTAGTTGAAAGTAGAAAAGACTTAAAAAACCAATGCTTATGTAGTTATTGTTACTTCATATTCTATCTTAAGGTGTTGGCATCTCAAAAGCGGTTGGAAAATAAATACAAAGCAGCAGAACAAGCTTCTGAAGAGTGGTAATGTATGAAAAAATTATTATCTTACTTTTTGTAAGACCTTA
>JASCZI010151061.1:161362-215660 GCA_036250425.1 Stylosanthes scabra | reverse complement strand
TGTGCTTTAAATATGATGTAGGTACCGTAAAGCACAACTTGCTCTTCAGAAAGGTGAAGAAGATCTTGCCCGTGAAGCGCTTAAAAGACGCAAATCTTATGCAGTACGTTCCCATTTTCTCTAGGGGTTTTTTGCTCTTTTGAGTTACTAGTTTATGGAGAGGATTGTTTTTTTTTTTTAATTATTATTTATAGTGGTGTGCAAATAATTGAATGAAGTTGTTTAGTTTTTCATTTGCCTTTCCTTGTTAAATGCAGTAGTACTTTGTCCTCCTTCCTTGATTAATTGTATTGAAACATATATTACTTGTACTTGCTGTGGTTCCCATTCCTACAAGCATGTGTTAAAGCTCGATGGAAAATTGTTTGTCTAGATGTATTATTGTAATCAAATTCTCTTTTCTACAAGCATCTGTAACTCTTTCTTTTGTTGTGTACCCAAGTGATTTATTATAATAGTCAAATGTATACGTCTATGATGTGAAATGACTATTAAGGTTTTCTCGTCCTGGTATAAGGTTTTGTTACTAGCTGATGTTAGTTCAGATTTCTCCAATAGCGATAGACCTTGCAGTACTTAATATCCACAAAGTGATTCTGTTTATACATTCCGATTTATTATCATAATAAGGTTCTTTAGGGAGGGCTGGGGGGTGTAAATACACATGCTAATGACATTGTTTTTGGTTTACATTTTGGAATTGACTATAATTTGACCTTTTGGCTGATGATTCAGGAAAGTTCAACGTCAAAATTAGTGCCTCATTATGCTTTTATCAAATATGAATCTTATTATATGCTTCTTATATATTGCAGGATAATGCTAGTTCTTTGAAAGCCCAGCTTGAACAACAAAAGAGTGTTGTTGACAATCTTGTCTCCAATACACGGGTAAGTAATTGTTATTCTCAGTCAGTACACTTAGAAACTGAAATTATCAGTATTAGAAAAGTATGTTTCTGAAGCACTTTGATGAATTGCAGTTCTGCCTCTTTGTACAGAGTGATTGAAAATGGTTGAACTATTTTAATTCTAATGCTTGCATTTTTTGTTATAACTAGTGATGTAAATTTATCCCATTTTTGCTTTGTTAATTATTTCTTGTAGCTTCTGGAGAGTAAGATACAGGAGGCGAGGTCAAAGAAGGATACTCTGAAAGCAAGAGCTCAATCTGCAAAGTTTGTCCAAACCATTTTCTGATGACTCACATTTTATTACAGTTTATTATTAATCCCTTTTAATCCTGGATGTTGATTAATGTTCCTTTAGAACTGCAACCAAAGTGAGTGAGATGTTGGGAAATGTCAATACAAGTAGTGCTCTGTCTGCTTTTGAAAAGATGGAAGAGAAAGGTAAGAGAAAACCATTGACACTACTATTTAGTTGTTAGGGTATATATAATAGTACTCTCCTCGCCTATCCTTGATGTATGCCCTCGATAAATTGGATTGCCAGAAAGATATCAATGGTTCTATGCTTTGTATCCTGCTTCCCTTTCCTTTAGTTAATTAATTAATTATTTTTTTCTTAAAATTTTAATCATCAGATAGCCAATTTTTATAAACTATAAAATAAGATGATAAAATCTGACATCTTGAAGCTTCTACTGGTTCGAAATATTCTACATTTGCATGCATTTCAACAATCTGAATGGGATTTATTTGCATATTCATGAGGTATTATGGTTATGCTGAACACATACACTGTGTTTTATAGATGTTATGCCCTTGTGTATGCTATTGTTTCTTAAATTGTTTTAGTTCATGCAATTGTAGTCAAAGTATGGGTAATAGACGTGTATGAGTAATTTATGAGTAAAACTGATGTTGGTATAGTTGAACATGATAAGTACCTAATCAATATGTAAATAGTAGCTCAATTGGAAATGCCGTTTATGCCAGAGCCATTTGCATGAGATTTCTATGTGCTTTTTATTATATACGAAATATAAGATTGTTTCTTCCTATTTATTTTCTGTTATCTTGATAGTGATGGCAATGGAGTCCCAAGCTGAAGCTCTTGGCCAGTTAACAACTGATGATCTTGAAGGGAAGGTAGGTAACTGTTGTAGTACCATTTAATCTTCTAGTTTGTATGTATAGTTACATTACATGTTGAGCTTGTGAAAGAAATAAAAAATAAAAAAATAAAGGCAGCCTAGGTTTATAAAATGTAATGATATTCCAATAATAATAATAATGGAAAATATAATCTTCTAAAATATTATCATAGCTAGGTCATTGTGTTTATCACTGGGTTAGTGTAGAAATACCTGCCAATGGGATACCAAAGATAGTTATGTTAATTTGCCCAGTTCACCTCCCTTGGAAATTTTGAAAATCACCACTTTAGAAGCTCTTCCTTAGGAAAAAAGATGCTGGGGTTCCAATGATTATGTTGCGAACTTCCTTTTGTAAATATTTTCCTTTGGTTAATTATGATTTGAGCATGGCTCAGAACCACTAAACCACAAGATAGGTCTAATTTCCAATTGTGTTTGGATTCATTGTCTTAGTTGTTGGTGAAATTGATTCTCTTGTGTCTTATCTAGGGCTTCATCATCCCTCAATGTTAAAATCCATGAAACTTGATATATAGTTTGAACTTGCAATGGGTGTACAATTTATCTTTTTCTTTGTGGAATTATGGATTTCCCCCCCACATGAACATATCAACTGTTGATTTTTGCAGTTTGCAATGCTTGAGAGTTCATCAGTTGATGATGACCTTGCAAATCTGAAGAAAGAACTCTCTGTTGGCTCAAAGGTATGCTTCAAATGATAAAGAGTTTGTAGGTTTGGGTCAAAATAGAATTTGAGTTTATTTCATTAAGTAAATTCCTTACAAATTACAATTTGTTTCCATTCCCTATTTCACTACTAGAAGAGTAGAAATGACAATGTAACGGGTATAATTAGCATAATTAAGATAGAAGTAATATTTACTATAAATAGGTATAGGAAATACTTGAATGTAGGCATTATGTGAATTGTGAATTGAATTTCCCCTTTTGGCTCCTAAGTGGAGATTTCTCTCTTCCCTCTCTTCTTCCTAATTTCTCTAATTCCTTCAATTCAAACCTGCGAATGAATGAAATGCTGTTATTATTTTCCAATATCATTATAAACAAAGTGGAGGGAGAGAAATTGTTTAATTCCCACATGCTATATATCATCTTTTTAACCATTCATTGTTTAACTGTTTTCCTGAAGCAGAAAGGAGAGCTTCCCCCTGGAAGAAGTAGCTCGACAAGTGCCAGCACCGGAATTCCATTTCGAGATGTTGAGATAGAAAGGGAGCTTGATCAATTGAGGCAGAGAGCAAAGGACTTTTGAAATGTATGAAATCTTTTTTCTTTTCGGCTCTTGGTATTTCATGCATGAATTTCATATGCTTCAGATATCAAACTCTGTACAGTTAAGTGTCAATCGTGGTAATATTATTTATAACCAAATCTTGGATGGAAAAAATGGAATAGATAAGCTGAATGCTTGTGTAGCTCATGTGTGAGTGTGTGACATTCATGCACACTGCTTTTACTGTAGTATCCTAAGATCTGAAGTCCTAGTTTTTTTCTTAATTAATATAAGACTCTACATTTTCACAAATAGATTTGATGTATTAAACCAAGTAACGCTTGTAAACGGCTCTTTTTGATGTATTATCCCTTCTATTAGATTGATATGTATGTCTGTATGTTTGTTTTTGTTTTATCTACTACCTAATATTTTACCAACTATTAAACTTGAATTAGCATGGTATTATAAAATAGCGAGTTAAGTAAATAACTTCTTGTTAGGACAATGGTTTGGGAGAACTGTGTACTATTGTAGGCTGTAGCCTCTAACTTTGAGTTGGTTTGTTGTTTTCTTTAGTTTTTTTTTTTAAAAGGTTGTTTTCTTTAGTTTTCAACAAAGTAAATGTGAGTATGAGTCAGCAGCCAAAGGGGGGGTAGTTGATTCCTTATAAAAAATAATGTTGGTTGTTGAGTTAGAATTTGGGACTTGCTACAATAAAGTCGTTGAGTTGTTCTTAAATTTCCTCACCCTAACCGTTGAATGTTAAATTTTTTCCATATTAGGTTACGTGCGCCATAATATGATTTCCATTTTCTTGGGCATAGTCAAATATAACACAAGTGTAGTTAGTCAAATTCAATTTTCCCTTCCCCGAAACATGATTAAAATATGATATAATTAATAAATAAACAAAATATCCCGATATTACATAAAATTTTATGTCAACTCTGCTTCCCAAAATGTCTTAACTCTTGAGCATGGACGAATTGATAAATATTAAATAAAGACATCAAAATATACATGAAAAAAAATCTTAATATCCGAATCAAAGTATTTCATTATATCGACACTACTCATTTTATTACCTTTATATTTTTCAAAATGATTTTTAGTCTAACATATAAAATATAGTTAAAATCAAGGTTTTATATAAAATTATATAAGTAAACTTAGAACCTAAAATATGAAACACAAACAGTAACACGGTTTAAATTGTAAAACCATAAAAGGCTATAATTTGATTTTAAAAAATAGAATAAGTTAAATCATTCAAAATCATAATATCTAAAAAAACTTATATAGGTAAGTTAATACTTTAACTACGTTGCTTGAAATTATTATTGTTTGTATCACCCATTCTTGTTGTGTCAATAAAATAAAACACACTTGAACCTTTGAAATATAGTAATTAACCTGCTATGGTTTGACATTTTCAAAGAAGAAATTGAAACTACATAAGTACATATGTATGTATATCCCATCCCCAGCAAAGCAAAGCATGTACGTCATAATTCAGATTGCAATTTACATGGCAGCTTCCTCCAATAACATTCCTTGGTCAACACGCAATTAATTAAATCCTTTCAAAACAATGTGTCCACTAAAAAAGTCCAAAAAGACCAGCACAAATTTAACACTATCACTAGCTATCAACTTCCCATTTTGCCACACTATAAAAACCCACCACTTTGTTCTTCTCACTACCCACAAAAATCATAACAACCTCAAGGCTCAAGAGCTTCCAATATTAATTAAGTTTCTTCCACATACACATATTCATATATCCCTCCTTTCTATTATTATTTCATCTGGAATAACAATAATGAGTTCCATGATTATTATTAAGAGATGTGCTATTATTGTTATATGTTTGGCTATTTTGATGAGCCATAATATTAATCAAAGTGGGGTGGAGGCAGGTAGGGTTTTATTAAGGGGTTCAAATAGTAATTCAGAGGATTTTGCAAGAGCCAACCACCTTCAATCATACATTACATCTTCTTCTTCATCAGCATATGAACATGCCAAGAACACCATGGCTTTCTGGCTTCAGCGTTTGGCTTCTGGACCAAGTCCTAAAGGTCCTGGTCATTGATTCATTCTCCATCAAATTAAATATATAAATCCATAAGATATATAGTTAGCTCAATTATTGTTTATTATTTTATTGAATCCCATACCCATTTATCTTATTTATTTATTTGTTTATTTAGATCAAGATGTGTGGTAGTCTATATATATATAGATGGAAACTTGTGTACGGATCTACGAAAATGCATAAGATATATGTATGATACACGTATATTCATTTATTAATAATATTCTTTTATTAATTAAAGCTACTTCAAATGTTCATATAATGGAAATTTTTATTTTTCTTTCTACAAAGTATAGACATGATGATTCAATTCAAAACATAGACAAAGCAATCAACCACCATATATAGAGATCGTATTATGGAAATTATTCAGCATATATTATGCTAAAGAATTTCCTTCAACTAACCCAATATTGTGGTTAATTATGAGTTCACAACATTTTTTTGTTCAACTTATTATTGGCCCCTAGCTAGCAATTTGAGTTAATCCAACGACAAACTCCCTTGTATGCTTAAACAAATATTAGAGACGAAATCATTAGTTAATATGGTTGATAAAGTCTTTTGTTATGGGCTTGGTCAATGTCGATCAGTATTCATTTCATAATCTAACAATTTTTTTTCATATCAAAATCAGCTACCGATATATAATACGTATTGAAATATAAAATACACACTAAAATGAATTAAACTACACATATATTTTATATTTCAATACGTATTATATACTGATAACTGATTTGGTAGCTGATGTTAGTGTACATCTAGTATAATTATTTCACAATATAGCTTTGGTTTCTTGTATATATACCCCAAGTAAAAGTTAAAAACTAGCTGGCTAATAGCTGCTTCTTGCAAACAAACACATTAATTATTATTTTTATTTAATATATATTGTTCCTTACCAAACCCCAAGGACTAAGCAACTGACATTAAAATCCAAATCAAGAGATTAGCAAGTGAGATTATGACCAGGATCAACACCAAATTGTGAACAATATTGTTTGTAATAATTAACCCTAGCCTGAACAGTGGTAGGGTTAGCACCATCACATTCAAGTTGACCATTGATGGCTCTAATGGTTGCACCAAAGCCTTGGCTAACCACAGGCCTCACATTTTGCATCCAATACCAAAGTGCAGTCTTGAAGGACACAACGGGGTCATTGGACACAGTCTCAGGTGAATTCAAGCCATCAAAGCCAATTTTGTGGCCTGCAGGGCCATAGTTGAAGTTCCATGAGATTTGAATTGGTCCACGCCCATAATAACCTTTGTTAGGGTTGCATGGATATTGTGTGTTTGTTTCATCACAATAGTCCTTTGATGCACCCTCTATCTCTTCTATGTAGCAGAAATCTGCATCCACAATCCACATATTTCATCTTTTATAATTTTTTTTTCTTCAAAGATACTTTTTTTTTCTATTAAAATTTTTTTTCTCAAATGAATTTGTGAAAGATTATGCTAAAAAGACGAATTTCAAAAATTGAAAAAAAAAATAATAAAAAAAGTTAAAGAGTTATTAAGCAGATCTTTTAGGGATAAAAAGATTTCAACTCTCACGATATTAGGATGGATTGAATTAATTGATCGATAAATATAAATATTCCATTATTTCTTTTAACTTGAGAGTCAGTACTCTATGTGGTTGTAGTGATTTGAGGGTAGAAGTAATAAGAGAGAAAAAAAATAATAATAGAAGGAGAAGGGTTATTTAAAGAAAAAATAGTGTTAATTTTAATTAGAGAACAAAAATAAGATATTTGAGATAAAAGTAAGAAATTTCAAGTATTAAAGAATAAAATTAAAACTTAGCACTAACACTATAAGGACTATAAAAAGTTAAGTCTAAATACAAAGATAGCATATATAATTAAAGTTCCTTTGTTCTTAATAAAGAATACGAAGTCGTTAACCACTTAACCCAAAAACAAAAAACAAAAAAAAGTCAACAACAGAGGACCAAAATATCTATTTCTCTTTCTGTCTATATATTTTTTATCCCAAAAGAAAATCTAAATAGAAAAATTAAGTGTTTGTTTTATTTATACATATTTACAAGATCTTATAAACTGAAAATACCCTATTTTTTAATTGTTTTTTTAATTAAAATTTTCTAAGAGAAAAAAAGAATTGAAATGAAAGAAAAGATCAGAAAAGATAGCAACGTACGTCCAGTTTCGTGGGTGAAATGAGCAAAAGCAGCAGCAATCTCACGCTTTGAGTCATCAACACTATCAAGCCTACCAAACTCATCATAGGAATTGAGAGCACTGAGGAATGCATGTCTTGAGTAGAACTTCTTCCCTGCGCAGCTATCATCAGCTTCATCTATTATCCCGTTGAAGAATTCTTCTGTCACTATCTCACCAACAGAAGAAACATCATCATCACTTTGGACCATGCCCATCATCATTAATAACCATAATCCCAAAACACATAATAACAACCTTTTCTCCATCCTCATTATCACCACCAATGTAGTTCTTTGAAGATGTGATGACATATATAGTTATATACTTACATAGGAGCGTAATGGGTGGTGTATATATTGATTAGGAGGTGGTGCTGCATTGGCCACGTTACTACGCATAACATTTGTGGTGTTACGTTGTGGAGATTGTTGACATTTCATTTGAGTGTGAACATTATTGGAAGAAAAGTATGACTATGGCCAAAATTTTGACTTTTACTTTGCAGTTGACTTTTTGTAGTGTGTGCTCTGTCCAGTGTCCACTACTATGGAAACACTTCCAATGACACTAATCATGTTAGTTAATAACTTAATATTTTAGGTCAAGGTCTTAGTTTTATACTATTAAAACTTAAATGGATTTAGGATTTAAAATTTAGTATTTAGTGTTTAGAGTGGATCAAGTGTTCGTCAAAATTGATAAAATGACTAACCCTTTACAATTTAAAATTGAAGGATTAATTTGATTGTTTTTAAAGTTGAGAAACTATTTTCATTTTTATTCAGAATTATGGGCGTGTGTGACTCAAGGTTAGCTTAGAAAAAATCAAGAAAGAGCATATAGGAGTTGAGAAAAAGTGACAAGAGTCAAAGATGGGAACAACCTGAATTTTTCAATGAGTTAATTTTTAATTTGGTTCTTAAAATTTTATTTTTTGCTAAAATGGTTTCTAAAATTTGTTTTATCCTTATTTAATTTTTGAGACAATTTTTATCACCCATATATTAATGTCATGTTGATATAGATAAGTGTTTGCCACCGTAAATATCTAAAATGATGTTATTTTATAAATAGTGTTTATATTAGGTTGAAACGATAGGTATTTAAAATTAGTAGTTAAGAAAAATTTTCAATAAAATACCCTTGGAACGATGTAGTTTTTAATCCAATTTGAGCGTCAATCATAAAATGACATTATTTTGGATATTCGTTGTGGCGACCATCTATCTATATCATCATAGCATTAAGGTATGAGTGATAAAAGTTATCACAAGACTAAAATAAGGTACATTTCTAAAATTCTAGGACTAAACTGAAGTAAAATAAACTTTATGGACCATTTTAATAAAAAAGTAAAACTTTAAGGACTAAATTAAAAATTAACTAATTACTATTCTCAATATTTTGTCTTCTCATGAAAATGGATGGATTTAAATATAAAATACATATTTGATATATTTAATAAACAACATATATTTATACACATAGAATTAATATTCAGTGTACATAAATTATTATTATTATTATTATTATTATTATTATTATTATTATTATTATTATCAAAATTAGACTTAAAAATATACATTTTATTTTAAAAAATTAGGGTAAAGTATTATTATTTTTTCCTAACATACATTTGGCTAATTCTCTCAAAGATTTCTAACGTTTAAAAATAAACACTACGACTAGGTATCTATTAACAGTCTTACTTTAATCAGTTATTTTTTTCAAAATTTAAAAATACTTCATTATAACTATTACATTTAGATTTGTTGTTTCTTTTTTCTCTTTCCAACTAACAATAAATTGAAATTTTAAAATTTAATATACTAATTAAATTCAAATCAATCAATGTAACAAACAAATTTATGACAACTATAAACATTTGAAAAAACACGTTAAAAAAGAAAAGCAATTGCAAAATAAATTTAACACATCTAATAACTACCTTTATACACATCTTAAATTAATTTTTATTGAATATTGGTATGAATAAAAACAACATTCATAATTCAAAAATATAAAACACATCTACCAATTTTTTTTAAATACAACAAATTATAAACTAAATTTAGAAATTTAAAAAACGCATCTTAATTAACATTTAATGTATACATCTGAAATTATTTTATCTTAATCAAAATTTACTATCCACACATGTAAAAACCTATTATGAACACATCCAAAATTTCCAACGTATTTCTATATATACATAATGGAGATATTTGAATGCTTAGTAACCAAAATTTATATAAAAATACCCTTTATTATATTTATTTCATAAAAAATAATTTTAAAAATTAAACCCAATACGTATTAATTATAATGTTATAGGTAGATATCCAAAATATTGTTGTCATGTACATATGTCAGTATTCACATACACACATAAAAACCTATTATAAACACATCCAAACTTGCTAAGATAAAACATATACATATACTTATTATACATAATTGATGTATTAGAACAGTTAGTATTCTTTTTTTGGGCATGTCTAAATTTTATATAAAAAAGTATCCTTCATCACATTTATTTCATAAAACAAATTATTTTAAAATAAAAAAAGAGAGAGAAAGAGTCACCCATAGGAGAACATGATGAGTTTTAGTCTGGGGTTGCCAAATTGAGCCGGGAGGCTTGTACCAGGATTATATTGCTTACCTACTTGTCATTCCAAGGCGTGTGACACGTGGAAAAGCATCGTACTGCGTGACATCACTTGTCAACCTAGCAAGGGAATTCATTGGTGAATTTGGAATTTGTATTTTCGACCCGTGTGGTGTTCCAATTCAAATTTATCATTGTGCTGGTGTGATATGTGAATTTGGGCTTTCCGATCTTTCCACTTTAGCTAACATGGGCAATTAACCCAATACATTGGATCAGTCAGTTTGTGAAAAAATTAAAATTAATAAATTATATGAGCGTAATATTATCTATATCCAATAATAACAAAATGGCAAGGAATAATATCTAAACAAAAAAAACTTATCGTAAAATGACTGTCAAATCATTTTTCAATCAGATAAAATCTTCAAAAATTTAGATTTTTTTTTGCTGAGATCAAAAATTTAGATTTTATGATATAAAACGTTGTCGTATACTAATTAATTCTAAAAAATTCATCAATAAAAAATATATACATAGTTTTTGTAATTTAAAACATATTTTTATTATTATATTTTTTAGTGTATTTTAAATTACATAAGCTAAGTTATTTATAAATTTTCCTTTATATCATATATATTTTCGGTCCCTCCAGATTAATGTTTCTGGATCCGTCCCTGCTAATACCAAAACTTAACCATAAAATTATGAGAAAGTGTTGTTAAAATAATATTGTTATGATAATTTATAGATTAATCAATTTTATTATAATAACATTGTTATGATAATTTAAATTTTTTAGTGGTATTAAATTTAAATCTTTTTAATTTTATTGTATACATGCTGCGATGTGTGAATATGTCTATGACCTATTACTTAGTTTTCAATCCTCATTTTAGATCTCGATCATAATTTTAGTGCACCCCTTAAAGAGCCACTAACTAAATTCCTTTTTCCCTGCATTATGTGTTGAAACAATAACGTCAAGCAACGGAAATCATGAGGATATCCCCTTTTTTTTTGTTTCTAAACATCATAAATAGTTCTTACTATTCGAAAATGGTTCTCTAACACGGCCTTATGTATCCTAACCCAACAATTATAATGGACTATGCACATTAGTCCAACTCATGAACGACCCACCCTAAAATGGGTCAACTTGTGATTTCTTGAAATTTAGTATGCTGCGGTTCAAATATAAATAACACACAGGGAGAAAACAAAAAATTTCAAAAAGAATGGCAAAACCTCAAGGAAAGTATGTATCATCCGAGTACAATCTTGGTACAGGCCTCCCGTTGAGGCTCAATTTGGCAGCCCCAAGCTAAAACTCATGCGGGAACATGTGGGAGTGTGGGATGCAAATATGAGAGAGAAAAATGGATAAAAAATAATAAAATTTAATTTTTGAATAAAAATAGAAATTACTAACATTATGTTCTATTTATTTATTATTTGTAAGCTATTTATTATTATTATAATAATATTTAAAAATAAACGCGAAATGAAGGAAGAAATTTAGAGGATGTATAGAATTATTGAAAAATAAAATAACCTCAAATTGTAAAAAAGACGCTACATTACCACATTATTACCGTTAGTTATTTGCGTTGGCTTGGATGCTAAGCTAACAATCTAAACCTATGCTATATAATCAACACAAGAGCATTATGCTCTGCGTGTCTGCCATAACATACAGCATAGGGAATTAGGGAAGAAAGAAACAGGGGCATTGCTGTTTGCAATTAGGGTGAAGTTCAGATAACATTAGCAGAGAGAAAGGTGAAACAACGAATACTCTTCTTCATTCTTTTCCCTTTTTTCATGATTCTTTTCTTTGCAATGTGAATTCTTCCCTTTCTTACATGCTCTCTCTAGTTTTGATTTTTGTCACCACTAATTATCAATCACATTCTTTTCTTCTTCTTCTTCATCACCAAGCTTTCTCTCTTCCACCGCCATAATCACGAAACTAACATTTTCCGTCTTCAAATCAAAATCTCTAGGATATCCTATTGGTACTCTATGATGACAAGCGAAAGAGAGCATTCTTACAGGAAGATGTCATTACCTTCTTTTCTGCAGAATATGCTAAATGTGGTTGGTAAGTAGTAATGTCTTAAACCATGTTCTTTGGTGTCTCATCGAAAAAGAAAAGCATTTGTTGAATTTTGATGGCAGTGAATCCAATGATGATGCTATATGGCAGTTAATCTCAGGTGAAAGAGGTCGACCTTCAAAGAGACAGAAAACAACGAAAGTCGTTAATTCTCACGCTGTTTCTAACAGGAAGATTACCAAAGAATAACCGACGGCAATGACGTTTATGGAGCCGAAAGAGCATACGACGACGACGACGGTAATCTACATTTACCATCCAATTTTGAATTTCATGCAACACTACTCTAGGGTTTTTCTTGTGCGATACGCCATTGAATTAAGGGGGGTTTTGGCGTGTATCAGATGCAAGAACCAAAGATTTTAGCAAATTGGAATTGAAACCCTAAACAAGATCACCTAGATCGCCCTCTCCGGGCTTGTGGCAATGGCCGCATATTTCTGGAGACGATTTTCTCATTGCCTTCTCCGAGCCTGTTTGCAGTTTCTTTCTTTTTCTTTCTTCTTTTTTTTTTTAGTTACTTTCTATTATATATAAAGAGGTGATGGTTCTAATTTGGAATGTTGTGTTAAAGAAGAATCGCTACTTTGTTGAATCTCCTTTTTCCTCGTGTTAAATGATTTTGCAGATCTTGTGTGGTTCACCGTAACAAATTTTGCAGGTATTGAAGACATTGCTTAATGATGAAACTATATCTCGAGCAATTATTATTTCTGAGGTGTGTGATCGCATTTTCTTCCTGTTTAATATTTGGGGGTGGCTTAGGGTTGCCAAAATTGTTATAATTATATATTATGTCTTTCTTCATGTATTCCTTTTGCTCCCTCTTCCCCATATGCAAGAGAGACTCAAATTGTTTATTGATATTTTTTTTTTGTAGGATACAAATGGAGATGGATTTACAATCAGCAAAGTAACAGGTGAAATTGAAGGCACTCATGATGAGTTGTTCAATGAAGTAGAAGTAGCAGCTGACACTCAAGAGAAAGAGGCTCATTCATGTGAACAGTTCCTGAAATACAGATATCTTGGATGCATAATTCCTGAAATACAGAGATCTTCTCTTGCTGGTAGTGTTCTTTACTTGAAATCGTTAGACCTTCCAGATATTTACATCCATCTTTTTTATCCGAAAGTTTGCTAAATTGTTTTTTTTTTCCAATATAGTAATGTTAAATAATTGAACATTATTCTCACAGATTGTGGTGAGTTGTTGTCTTTCTCTTATTTTGCTTCTTGTTTGAAAAGTTTTGGAATTCTTTCAAGTTTCAATGGCTTCTTCAATGGTGTTCTACTTCTATCGTTGTGCCTTTCTCCCCTTCCCCCAGTTCACATAGCTGTTCGCAACTGTTATTAATGCATATGTTTAGTTTCTCTTGATTTTAGTCTTCCCCTTCCGTGACAATTAGTGTTCAACTATGACCTGGCGATGAATAACTGGCTTTTCTGCAGCTGAGTCCTTACAAGATCCCCTGAGGCAATTATATCTGATTGATGCTATTGATGAAAATGGTGCAATTACAAGTACTGGACAGAAAATGGCTGGTAGTCAATTCCCCTTTCTTTTTTGGTTGAATTTTAAATTAGTCCGGAGAAATAATGCACTTTACTATCATTATATTCACGATGAGATGTCTGAGTTTTATTTGAACAGGTTCCTTGAGCAGTTTTTTCTCTCAACATTGACTGTATAGCCTGGCAGGTTTACTTTCCACTATTAGAGTATTGTTTTAGCTCGAACCATGAATTAACCTGTAATCAATATTATAATTGTTAGCATACTCATATTACAAAGTACTTAATTCAGCTTGTACAACTTAATTTCACTTTTTGGCTTCTGTACCTTATGCATATTATATGTATTTGGTTAAGCACATGGTGTATGATGTATGCTTCTGGCTCTATGAGTCTATGCTAAGATTTGAGTAGTTATTGACTGAGGTGAGGTTTGTGCAACCTTGCAATCCAGCTGTTGATGGACCTGGTTCACGAAGTGGATGCACTAGTTGGTGAAATAGGGAAGATTGCTTACATGAAAGTGTGAATTTCTGGGGAGTTCCTTTAGGCATTAGCTGCCATTTTTTTGGGGTTTACCAATGGGGGTTGTCTGTGAAGTTTTATTATTTAGTATTTACACTAGACAAAGATTAGATAAAGCTTTTCCAACTACATTTCTAATAATCCAAAATCCTGATATTGTGTTGAAGTTCTTTATTCCACCATTGTAGGACAGAATTTAAAGATAATGAAATAGTGGCAATAATAAGTTGCCAAGTTTGCTGGACAGTTGCAAAATTATCTTACCTTTCTGATTGTAAAGTTATATGAGCTTAGAGGTAAGAGTTTTGACATCCTTATTGCTTTAGATAGGGTGAGGTAATTTGGGTCCACAAGGAGAGCATGAAGTTACTCAGTTTGAATCTTGTAGTATAAACTTTGCTTGTGGATCCTTGTCTTCTACATTCTCCTGTGAATTGGCAAGATTTTACTTCTTTCTTCAGTGACCACTATATAAAATTTAATTGATGTAATTTGTTTCTTTCACTTCCAGTTGATTCTTCCTTCACACACACACACACACACACACACAACTTTTATATTTACATTTGCTTTATGAGTAATGTTTGATCTTTTTACTTTCAGTGACATTTTTATAATAAATTGCATTTGTCATATATTCTAGTTTGATGTGTAGATTTGAGGTTTTTTTTCTCATACACATGTTTGTTCGTGTTCAGCAGTAACTTGCAGAAGAAGCGTGTTCTTAATGTCTCAAGAGGGCGGGCCTGCTGTTTGTGCATTACATGCTCAAACTGATAAAAGGGAATATGCCTTGCAATTTGCAAATGAAACGTGTCATAGAAAGGTAAGTTCATATCCATATATTTTATTTTCTATATAGTTTGTCATTTCCTGTTTCCATTTTTTTCTGCAAAGCTTTGCTTGTGTTTCATGACAGTCAATCAGTGGGTAGAACATGAACCAAAGTTTCTCAGGGGTAAAAAATTTACATAAAGTTCTAATGTTGGATTTTCCGTTTTTCAAAAAAAAAAAAAACTATTTTTTAGTTACCTATAATTCTTTAAAAACAAATCTAATGCATAGCCACTAGCCAGTTACATATCATTTGAAAATAATAATTATTAGCGATAATATTTTTATAGCTCTATCAGTTGGACTAAGGGTTCTACATGGTGATGTTGGCCTACTCCAGTAACAAGTTACGTTTTCTTTGACATGTTGCAAATGCTCTTTTTCAATTACTTCCTAGCTGATTTGTCATCACTGTATGTTTTGCAGCACACCAAACCTTTTAATTAGAGAGGCTATGGTCACAGATACTTTACTAGGGAAAATGAAAATGTGGAAGGTGTTTGTACATTTTTTGGGATGAAATTCTATGTTCCATCCGTTGTTCTGACAACAGGAACTTTTATGAGTGGCAAAATCTGGGTTGGTAGAACTGACGCCGTCTTTGTTTTGAAAATGATCTGCTGAAAACTGGAACCCCTGCCCGAGTGAACATTCGTACCGTAGATTTCAGATTTCTCAGGATTAGAGCCTCAGCACGGAGACAAAGAGGTTTATCCATTTAGTCCTATAGTTGGGTTCATTGGATTGAACTTTTGGTCCAAATCAAGTTTTTCCTCTGCAATTAAAAAAGGAAAAATGAAAGAGTTTCCTCGGTTTATGTTTCTAATTGGCAGGTTAGCTGGTTTAGTTTTGATCCTGATGTCCATATTGAAAGACAACATATGTGCTGCTACCTAACCCGTACTACAGGCAGAACTCACCAAATAATAAGGGATAACTTACACGAAACTCCGACTTATGGAGTATGTTTCAACAATACTAGTTGCTTGAGCTCTATGTGCAGGTTAGATATTTATTTTCTTTTCTTATTTGTATTCTGAATGATATTCGAGCAAAATATGCATTCCAAAGATTAATGGATTAAATATAAAACTGATGTAGTTTTGTCATCGGTAATAAAAATAGTGGCAAAGTAATCATATCAAATGTATATATCTGTTTTACCATTGTAGGGGGATATAGATGTTTTTGTGTTCTAGACTCTGAAAGTATCAATGTGGATTTCACAGAATTTTCTATGTGCATGACAGGTTTTCTCTACTCTCAGTTTTAGTGGTTCGCAACTTCGCATATCTTCCGTAAACTAAACCACAGCTTTGATCTTGTGATTATAGATGAAGCAGCCCAAGCTGTAAGTTTGAAATCTTTTACAGTGTTAGGTTGCTTGTAGTTTAATCAATTTGGCTAAGCTGCCTAACCAATTTGGTAGTATATACTGATGGAACTCATGATAGGCATAATTGATAATCAGATAATCTTTTGGATTTCATTTTCATGTTAACTAAACTTTTCTTTATAAAGATAGAATAGTATATTTTTCGAAATCATCCAATCCTTTTTTTCTTTTCTTTTATTACTACGGTTATTTTTTCTTTTTGTCAACAATTTCGGTGGCCTTTTACTTGGGAGTTAACTAAATGCATG
This sequence comes from Stylosanthes scabra, assembly GCA_036250425.1. Classification (NCBI taxonomy): domain Eukaryota; kingdom Viridiplantae; phylum Streptophyta; class Magnoliopsida; order Fabales; family Fabaceae; genus Stylosanthes; species Stylosanthes scabra. Next base: position 198,818 of record JASCZI010151061.1, on the reverse strand, counting down.
CATACGTACGTATTCCTTTTATTATCTTGCTTATTCATTTTTCAGAAATTGTGCCTGCAGTAGAATCACTGGCTCACTGTTTTGTGTTGCACATTTGTCTGTGTGCTTATGTTTTTTAATGTCGAGTATACTTCTTTCTGCAAGTTAGCATATGCAATTGCCATATTGTTAATTTTAGTCAGCATAATGAATTTGCTCTGGTGTCTCATGTTATTCCCCCCCCCCCAAGTAAGTTGTTCGCTTGTTTTAATTGCAATAAGTAGATTAATGATTGTCAATATGTAGTGAATTTCTTTTTTCAATGTAAAAAATCAATGTTGCTAATTTTATTAAATCTCTTTGTACGACGTGCTACCTATGAACAGGTGGAACTTGCAACCCTTGTACCATTAGCCAATCAATGCAAAAAAGTATTTCTGGTATTATTCACCACCCCGCTCTCTCAATAAACGATCCAGGACTGTTTATATTTTACAAAACTGCAGTTGCAATTATGACTTAAAATGCCCGGTTCGTAGGTTATAACTCAACTAACTGATTGTATATGTAATACAAGTTTCAAGCAAGAGAGATACTTTGAGTCATCATCTTTAAAAAAAGCAAGTTCATTATTTTTTGTGACTCTTAAAGCAAAGGACTTTGAATGATATTTAGAAATGAGATTTCTAGTATTATGAATTTACTGAATTTTTTTTTATATAGGGCCTGGCAACATGGATTTGTTATTGTACATCAGTTATTGAACTTGTTTAAATATGTTGGACTAAGCACTATTGTGATCATATTTGGTAATTGGTATAGTGCTGTCACCAGTACTACTACATTTAATTTTGGCATTTGGTTGGTGGTGATCCTGCACTGCATCCAGCAACTGTAATTTCAGACGTTGCTAAGAATCATAGGTAAACATTTCTACTGATGGTAATCATATCTCCTAGCTATATAAACTAATCTTCTGCTTAATACCCTAATTTTGTGCTGTTTTTTGCCTCATGATTTAAGACATGACACAAGCTTATTTGAAAGTTTGATGCAAGCTGACTATCCAGTTAAAATGTTGAAGACCCAATACTGAATGCACCCTGATGTTGGTTCATATTTTACCATTGAATGAAAGACATTTCTTGTTTATTCGGATTGCATAACTCATTTAGTGCACAGAATAAACACCGATGGTCCAGTGTGGTTAAGCAATTCCAGAAGTTTTGCTTCTTGTGAGTGAATAAAGTATAGTCAGTTAGGGTAGTTCTATAAATTTTGAGCAGCATCAAATGGAGCTCTCATTGAGAAGTCCATCAAACACTTTGCCTACTTGATAAGCATATCTTCCAACTACATGAAACAATTCTTCTGACAAAATACCGTCTGGTGCTTTGTTTTTTCCTCTTCAGGATTCAAGATACAAAAAGATTGATCCACGCCATCCAATTAAGCTTGTTGGAGACCCATGATCCACGCCATCCTCAGGTTATTGTAGTATTTGACCCATGATTTCTTTTCAAAAGCTTAATTATAGAAAAATTTTGTTTGGTCCATATGCTTCTGATATGATTTCTCATTGCTCATTTGCTGTGCATCTTAAATAAAAAAGTTTTGCTCATGACTCTTTTGAACATATTAAAAGCAATGCTCCATATCCAAATATTCGAGATGTTATGAAGCATGGTATCCATGTCATTCATAACTCTGCCTATGTAAAACTTTCTTACCAAGGTTCTTACATAGCCGGTTCCAAGCCCGGATAAAAGAGGAGGATGAATGGTGGTAAACGTAGCTTTTATGACCCAAAAATATCGAGATTCCCATTTTTGAACCCGATTCGAAAAAAAAAGATGGTAAATTTGCTTCGATGAAATGAGAATAGGGGCGTGATATGTTCAGACCCTATTCGAAAAAAGATGGTAAAGTTGCTTCGATGAAATGAGAATAGGGACGTGATATGTTCAGACCCTATTCGAAAAAAGATGGTAAAGCTGCTTTAATGATTTATGACCCAGAAATATTGAGATTCCCATTTTTGGACCCGATTCGAAAAAAGATGGTAAAATTGCTTCGATGATTTATGACCTGAAAATATTGAGATTTTCATTTTTGGACCCGATTTGAAAAAAAAGTTTGGTAAAATTGCTTCGATGAAATGAGAATAGGGGCGTGATATTCGACCCTATTCAAAAAAAGATTAAAGTTGCTTCGATGAAATGAGAATAGGGGCGTGATATGTTCAGACCCTATTGGAAAAAAGATGGTATCGTTGCTTCGATAATTTATGACCCGAAAATATTGAGATTCCCATTTTTGGATCCGATTCGAAAAAAGGGTTGGTAAAGTTGCTTCGATGATTAATGACCCGAAAATATCGAGATTCTCATTTTTGGACCCGATTCGAAAAAAAAAGGGTTGGTAAAGTTGTTTCGATGAAATGAAAATAGGGGTGTGATATGTTCAGACCCTATTCGAGAAAAGATGGTAAAGATGCTTCGATGATTAATGACCCGGATATATCGAGATTCCCATTTTTGGACCCGATTCGAAAAAAAAGGGTTGGTAAAGTTGCTTTGATGAAATGAGAATAGGGGCATGATATGTTCAGACCTTATTCGAGAAAAGATGGTAAAGTTGCTTCGATAATTAGTGACCGGAAAATATCGAGATTCCCATTTTCGGATTTGATTTGAAAAAAAAAAATGGTAAAGCTGGTTCGACGAAAAGAGAATAGGGGCATGATATGTTCAGGCCCTATTTGAAAAACGTTGGTATAGTTGCTTTGATGATGTATTACCCGAACATATCGAGATTCCCATTTTTGACCCAATTCGAAAATAAAATGGTAAAGTTGCTTGAAATGAGAATAGGGACGTGATAAGTTCAGACCTTATTCGGAAAAAGACGATATAGTTGCTTCGATGATTTATGACTCGTTTAGAAAGAAGATGGTAAAGTTGCTTTGATGAAATTAGAACAAGGGCGAAAGATGGTATAGTTATTTTGTTGATTTATGGCTCGAAAATATTGATGTTCCTATTTTTTGTCCCGATTAGAGATAAAAAAGATGCTATAACTTGCTTCGATTAGATAATAATAGGGGCGTGATATGATCAGACCCGTTGAAAAATTGGATATAGTTGCTTCGATAAATTATGACCCGATTCGGAAAAAGGGGGTAAAGTTGCTTCGATGAAATGAAAATAGGGGCGTGATATGTACAGACTCTATTCGAAAAAAGATGGTATAGTTCTTTCGATGATTTACGACCTGATTCGAAATAAAAAAATATTGTAAAGTTGCTTAGATGAAATTAGAAAAGGGGCGTGATATGCTCAGACCCTGCTCGAAAAAAGAAGCTTTTGCTTCGATGATTTATGACTCGAATATATCGAGATTTCCATTTTTGAACTCAATTTGAAAAAAAAGATGGTAAAGCTGCGTCCGTAAAATGAGAATAGGGGCGTGATAATTTCAGATCCTATAATAAAAAATATGGTATAGTTGCTTCGATGAAATAAGAATAGAGACATGATATGTTCGGACCCTATTCAAAATAGATGGTATAGTTGCTTCTATGATATGACTCGAAAATATCGAGATTTCCATTGTTGGACCCCGTTTCGAAAAAAAAGTGGTAAAGTTGCGTCGATGAAATGAGAATCGGGGGTGATATGTTCAGACCCAATTCGAAAAAAATATAGTATAGTTCCTACGATGATTTATGACCTGGTTTGAAAAAAAATGGTGTAATATGTTCAAACCCTATACAATGAAATTAGAATAGGACCATGATTTGTTCTGACCCTATTCGGAAAAAGATGGTTTAGTTACTTTGACGATTTGTGACCCGAAAATATCGAGATTCCAATTTTTGGACACAAATAGTAAAAAAAGATGGTAAAGTTGCTTCGATTAAATTAGAATAGGGGCGTGATATGTTCGGACCATATTAAAAAAAGGATAGTATAGTTGCTTTGTATATTTTTGACTCAAATCGAAATAAAAGACGGTAAAATTGCTTAGATGAAATAAGAATAGGGGCGTGATATGTTCAGATCTTATTCGAAATAAAAGATGGTAAACTTGGTTCGATAAAATGAGAATATGGCGCCATATATTCAGACTCTATTCGAAGAAAGATGGTAAAGTTTCTTCAATGATTTATGACCCGAAAATATCGAGATTTTCATTTTCGGACCCGATTAAAAAAAGGATGGTAAAACTGCTTCGAAGAAATGAGAATAGGAGCGTGATGTGTTCAGACCTTGTTCGAAAAAATATGGTATAGTCGATTCGATGATTTATGACCCAAAAATATCGAAATTCCCATTTTCGGACCCAATTTGAAAAAAAAATATGGTCAAGTTGCTTCGATGAAATGAGAATAGGGGCGTGATATGTTCAGATCCTATTCGAAAAAAGTTGGTAAAACTACTTCGATGATTTATGACCCGAAAATGTCGTGATTCCCATTTTTTGGATCCGATTTGAAAAAAAAAGGATGGTCAAATTGCTTTGATGAAATGAGAATAGGGGCGTGATATGTTCAGACCCTATTCGAAAAAAGATGGAATAGTGATTTGATGAAATGAGAATAGGGGCATGATATGTTTAGACCCTATAAAATATCAAGATTCCTATTTTTGGACCCGAGTCGAAAAAAAAATGGTAAAGTTGATTCGATGAAATGAGAATAGGGGCGTGATATGTTCAGACCCTATAAAACATAGAGATTTCCATTTTTGAACCCGATTCGAAAAAAAAAGATGGTAAAGTTGCTTCGACGAAATGAGAAGAGGATGACATGTTTAAAACCTATTCGAAAAAAATTGGTAAAGTTGCTTCGATGATTTAGACCCGAAAATGTCGAGATTCCCATTTTCAAACCTGATTTGAAAAAGAATCGAAATCGCCATTTCTTTGACCCGATTTGAAAATAAAAGGGTAAAGTTGCTTGAAATGGGAACATGAGCGTGACATGTTGAGACCCTATTCATAAAAAGATGGTAAAGTTGCTTCGATGATTTATGACCAAAAAATGTCGAGATTCCCATTTTCGGACTTGATTTTTTTTTTAAAAAACATGGTGGAGTTGGTTCGATGAAATGAGAATAGGGGTGTGATATCTTCACAAGCTATTCGTAAAAAGTTGGTAAAGTTATTTCGATGATTTATGACCCGAAAATGTCAACATTCCCATTTTCGGACCTTATTTGAAAAAAAAAATGGTAAAGTTGCTTCTATGAAATCACAATAGAGGGCGTGATATATTCAGACCTTATTCTAAAAAGGATGGTATAGTTGCTTTGATGTTTTCTGAACCGAACATATCAAGATTCCCATTTTTTGACCTAATTCGAAAATAAAATGGTAAAGTTGCTTGAAATGAGAATATGGGCGTGATATGTTAAAACTCTATTCGAGAAAAGATAGTATGGTTGTTAAGAAGACTTTTAACTCGAAAATATCGAGATTCTCTTTTTTGGACCCGATTCGAAGAAAAAATGGCAAGGTTTCTTCGTTGAAATGAGAATAGGGGCATGATATGATTAGACCCTATTCGAAAAAGGGTGGTAATTTATGACCATAAAAGATCGAGATTCCCAATTTTGGACCTTAAAAAATGATATGGTAAAGTTGCTTCGATGAAATGAGAATAGGGGCGTGATATATTCAAACCTTATTCGAAAAAAGTTGGTATAGTTGTTTCGATAATTTATGATCCGAAAATATCAAGATTCCGATATTTGAACCCGATTATAAAAAAAGGTGGTAAAGTTGCTTCGATGAAGTGAGAATAAGGGCGTGATATGTTCAGATCCTGTTCGAAAAAATGTGGTAAATTATGACCCGAAAATATCGAGATTCCCAATTTTGGACTCGATTCTAAAAAACGATGGTAAAGTTGCTTCGATGAGATGAGAATAGGGTCGTGATATGTTCAGACCGTATTCCAAAAAAAAGATGGTATAGTTACTTCGATGATTTCTGACCCGAAAATGTCGAGATTTTCATTTTTGAACCGATTCGGAAAGAAGTAAAGTTGCTTCGATGAAATGATTATAGGGGTGTGATATGTTCACACCCTATAGGAAAAAAGATGGTAATTTATGACCCAAAAATAAAGAGAATCCCATTTTTTGAACCAATTAGGAAAAAAGATGGAAAAGTTGTTTCAACGAAATGAGAATAGGGGAGTGATATGTTTAAACCCTAAACGAAAAAAGATGATAATTTATCAGTCGAAAATATCAAGAATCCCATTTTTGGACCTGATTTGAAAAAAAAAAGATGGTTAAATTGGTTCGATGAAATGAGAATCGGGGCTTGATATGTTCAGACCCTATAAAATATCTAGATTTCCATTGTTGAACCGGATTCGTAAAAAAGAGATGGTAAAGTTACTTCGATGAAATGAGAAGAGGGGCGTGATATGTTCAGAACCTATTCGAAAAAAGGTTGGTAAAGTTGCTTTGATTATTTATGACTCGAAAATGTCGAAATTCCCATTTCGGACCTGATTTGAAAAAAAAAAGATAGTAATGTTGCTTCGATTAAATGAGAATTGGGGCGTGACATGTTCAGACCCTATTCGTAAAAAGATGGTAAAGTTGTTTTGATGAGATTTGACCCTAAAATGTCGAGATTCCCATTTTCGGAACTGAATTGAAAAAAATGACGGTAGAGTTGCTTCAATGAAATGAGAATAGGGCCTGATATGTTCAGACCCTACTCGTAAAATAATGATAAAGTTGCTTCAATAATTTATGACCCAAAAATGTCGAGATTCCCATTTTCGGACCTGATTTGAAAAAAAAACAGTAAAGTTGTTTCGTTTAATTTTGAATAGGAGCGTGATATGTTCAAATCCTATTCGAAAAAAGATTGTATAGTTTCTTCGATGATTTATGACTTGAACATATCGAGATTCCCATTTTTCGACTCGATTTGAAAATAAAATAGTAATGTTGTTGAAATGAGAATAGGGACGTGATATGTTTAGACCTATGAAATATCGAGATTCTTATTTTTGGACCTGATTCAAAAAAACAAGAAGGTAAAGTTGCTTCGATGAAACAAGATTAGGGACGTGATATATTCAGACCCTATTCGAAAAAAGGATGGTAATGTTGTTTCGATGATTTTTGACCCGAAAATATCGATATTCTAATTTTCGTACCAGATTTGAAAAAAAGATGGTATAGTTGTTTCGATGAAATGAGAATCGAGGCGTGATATGTTAAGATCCTATTCGAGAAAAGATGGTATAGTAGCTTCGATGACTTCTCATCCGAAAATATCAAGGTTCCCAATTTTGGACCCGATTCGAAAAAAAGATGAAAAATTTGTTTCGTTAAAATGATAGGGCAATGTATGTTCACACCATATTTGAAAGAAGATGATAATTTATGACCCGAAAATGTCGAGATTCTCATTTTTGATCAAATTTGAAAAAATGGTAAAGTTGCTCCAATTATTCTCAAAAGTTAATAAAAGAATACTCTTAATTTTGTTATATTATTTAAAAATTTAATAAAAATTTAATTTGAAATATTTTTTATCATGTTTTTTATATGAGAAAATATATATGTATATATATATATTTATTAATTGGTGACATCTTTAACGTGTAGAAAATATTTTTCTTTTCTATTTTTAAAACCTTTAGGATAATATTGGTACTCTTCTGTATTGTAATTATTCTAATAGTAAATAATAAATAATAAAATATTAATTATGAATACCCCTCTCCATCACTCCACCGTCAATAACACGCACCGTCAATTACACGCAGTCATTCTCACTCTCACAAGTCACAACGGTCCCTGCCTCCCTCACTAATAAATAACAGTCATTCATTCTCACTCTCACAGTAATTCTCACTCCCACTCTCACTCTCACTCTGAAATCCTTTCCTGCATTCTCCAAAGAAACAAGATCAAGGTTCTCGCACCACAAGGTTCTTCTCGCATTGAACGACTACAACGACAAGATCAAGCACCTTCCATGGCACGGTCGCATCACCTTCCACCGACTCAACATCAACCTACGATTCAAGGCTCGTAGGTCTGGTAACTTATTTCTTAATTAAATGCTCTGATTTATCAAAATTGAAGCTTTTCATGTTCTTGGATTTGTGCTTGCATTGCGAAATTGAAATTGAACTTTTGCGTGTTTCAATTGAATTCTGGCTACAATTTCATCTATGTTTCTTTGGCTACAATTGGATGCGCTCCGTGTGGTGCGCTTTCTTTGTTTCTTTGTATTATCAAATGCTTGTGCCGTGATTACAACTCTTAAAAATTTAACCTTCCAAATGTTTTCACGATGAGATTTTCTTTGATTTTCTATGTTTTCCTTTTCTTTATTTATTGTTTTCACCCCCTTTTTGGATCTTGAATAATTTCTGATTTGCTTCTCCGTTAACTTTACAGAGACGAAGAGAAGAAGATGGGAACCCTTGTCAAAGAAGATTTTGGTCGTCCAGTTAGGACTAACACCATGGTGAGATATTTGGCTTTGCTAGTGCTTGATTGTTTCTTCACCACCTGATAAAAACATATAACCTGTCCCCACCGAGAATGAAGTTGGTTATGCTATTTGTATAATAAATCTATTTTGTAGGGTATGAGGCATGGTTCTTGTGATAAGCTGGATGATGATGGCCTTGCACCAAGAGTAAGTTTGGATTTATTGTTTGAAACATCCGGATCCTACTGGTCTCCAAAATTTGATAGAAAATTAACACGAAATAATTGTATTATAGGGCACACGTGTATCCCTTGAGGATGTTATTATTGGAAAGACTACCCCAATATCTCAGGAAGAGACACGGGGACAATCTACACGTTACACAAGACGTGATCACAGCATAAGTTTACGCCATAGTGAAATTGGTATTGTTGATCAAGTAAGTTCTTCTAAATCATTTGTTTATCACATTTTATGAATTATAGATTGAGTTTGAGCAATGGTATTAGAGCTAAACTGCATGATAAGATAAACTAATGAACGTATACAATTTTTTTATTTATTATCCTAAAACGTCTTTAATACATGAAAAAATGACGAATGATTTAGTAGGAAAATTTAACACAATCACACTAAATAGAGATATTATTCTACAAAGTATTTAATATTTAATTAATATATGCATATTTATCTGAATAATAAGAAGATTTAAATTAGTATCACTATGTATTAAAACATAATTTATATGTAGCTTTGTTGCAGCGCAAGGCTGGTGGCTAGTATTTGCTCATTTTCTTTCTTTTCGCTCTTGTAACTAAAACGAAAAAATAGTTTATACTATTAGGTCTTATTATTATGCTAAAATCCTAAATATTGGCATGCTGTCTTTTGTAGGTTCTGCTGACAACAAATGCCGATGGATTAAGATTTGTGAAAGTGAGGGTGAGATCTGTTTGGATACCACAGATTGGTGATAAATTCAGTAGTAGACATGGTCAGAAGGGGACAGTTGTTATGACTTACATGCCCTGGACCATTGTAGGCATCTCCCCTGATATTACTGTCAATCCACATGCTATTCCTTCTAGTATGACTATTGGTCAGCTTATCGAGTGTATCATGGGGAAGGTAGCAGCTCACATGGGAAAGGAAGGAGATGTGACTCCTTTTACAGATGTTACTGTAAGTAGCTTTTTCCCCTATGTACTTCTCATATATTTAAGCTACTTGCGTCGAATGCTATGGTTATTTTCTTGATCTCTTTCTTAACTTCTGTGGTTGAAAATTTCCCTTTCCTTGGTTTTGAGAGCATTATTAGCCTTGGTTTTCAATTTTCTGAAATTTGATTTAGAAACTCAAATCTTTTAACTTATTCTTTTCTTTTTAAAACCATTTTGCAGATTCAAGGCTCGAAGGTCTCATCAGGATGTCAGATCTGGTAGTTTATTTCATAATTAAATGCTGTGATTTTCTCAAAATTGGAGCTTTTCATGTTCTTGGAGATGTTATCTAAATGCGAAATTGATGTGTAATTTAGCTCGAATCTAGCGGCGTTCTATAATTGTTGACGTTTTTGTGATTTGTGCTTGCATTGCGAAATTGAAATTGAACTTCTGTGTGTTTCTTTTCAGACGAAAAATCTAGCAGCAATTTGCACCCCTGCGGGGATACCCTGCAATTTTGCCTATTACAATACCCGGCCCCTTGAGACAATTTACAGCCACTTCATTGCTCTATGTGGTACGTTTTCTCTGTATGATTAGGTCAAAATGTGAATAATTAAAGAACGAATATTTGAGTTCGAGCTGAATGAGATGTGTGATTTTGAGTTTTATTTTTGATTTGTTGTTTTGTGTTTCAGGTGAAGTACTGCTCTGATCATAACGAGAGGCTCATTCACTTCTCTACTTGTGAAGTTTATGGAAAAGGATTGGAAGCTTTCTCCCCAAAGATAGTCCTCTTTGTCAGGTAACCTTTCCTTTTCTTAATGCTTTTGTTTTATTTTAATTTTTAAAATCTTTATTTTCCATGTTAAATGAAGCTTCTTCCAGAAGTGTGCATATTATTTAATAGTATTTGTTTTGTAACCGTGCAAAAGTGTTAAAAATTAAGCTCCCCCAGAATAATGCATGATTATACCTTGTTTTCTTTTATATGTTGCTGTCACTTTTTGGTATATATATTTAACAAATAAAAGGGAATGGTTAGTAGTTTTTAAGTTAAAAGGGCTTTCAACATGTTGTAATTTTTATAAATGAATTCTGTTAGTTTTGAGAATAATTCTTAACTTCTATGGTTGAAATTTTCCCAAATCTTTTAAGCTATTTTTGTTTTAAAGTTGAAAATTTCAAAAATCAGTCCTTTATTTTGAATTTGAAAATTTCCATGTCCTTTCATGCCTTTTCAATCTCCAAAGCTCTGTTTTCCTTTTTTTTTTAAATAGTTTTTTGAAATTTTATTCCAAAACTTCAATCTTTGTTTTTCGAGAAATACTTGTTCTGAAACTAACAATCACAAAACTCTGCGCTCTTTACTCAAAGTCTTTTGTCTTGATTTTGATCCATTTTTATCAAGGTTTTCTTTGTACGGGAAAGTGGGGGCAGCCTTGGAGCAACGGTTGAGTTGTCTCCGTGTGACCTCGATTTCCCGGGTTCGAGCCGTGGACACAGCCAGGTTAGGCTGCGTCCATTACACCGTTTGGGTGCGGCCCTTGCCTGAGTTGTCTCCGTGTGACCTCAAGGTCACGGGTTAGAGCTGTGGATAGCAGCCACTGATTTAATCATCAGGTTGGGCTGCGCATATCCCACCCTTTTGGGTGAGGCCGTTCCCGGAACTTGGTTAATGCGGGATGTTTTCGCACCGGGCTGACCTTTCTTTTCTTTGTACTGGAAAGTTTTTTGCATTCTGAAACAAATTATTTTGAAGCTTTATTTTTGACCGTCTAAAATGTTTGTCATGATAATAGCATCGCAAATATCTTATACTTTTATTCCATCATAGTTTTTTTCTCGATTATGATCCTTTTAAGACATCCCTATTCCGAATAGGTTTCACAAGTACTTTCCAAGTTTTTACTTTCAAAAGTTGTTTGATATTTTCAATACCATCTTTGATTGGAGAAGTTTTCAAGTTTAAGAAATTTTGTTTCGAATTTTTTATTTTAAAAAATTGTGTTATAATTTTTTTTTCCCATGGGGTTATCTTTGTGGAGAAGATGCAACTGAGGCAAGGTTTCTTTTTCACTAGTTGAGAAATCTTCGTTACGAAACTAACAATCACAATGCTCTCCATTTTATTCAAAGGCTCTTTTTGTTGATTATAATCCATGTATAGCTTATCTACTTGGAAGGGATTTTTTGTGTTCTATGACCGTTCCTCAAGGTTTTCTTTGTCCGTACATTTCTCAATTTTCTGAAACTTTATTTTGACCTTTTGCTCTGTTTTTTTGAAATATTTATCATGATAATAATGTTGGAAAGCTTTTTCATTTTTTTTAAAGTGCTTTCAGTTGATTTGCATTTAAAATATCTTTATTGAAAATATACATGTATATATGTGTGTGTGTTTTTCTTTTTTAACCATTTTGTATTGTCTTCTTTGAATTCTTTTCCATGGAGGACTTGGAAATAGACACAGGAGCTGTCTTGGAGGCATACTGGGGGACGAGGAATGCCACTGGAAGGCTGCACGATGCTCATTGGGTCTTGACTCTTGATGATGCAAGGGTCGAAGGTACGTGTCTTGAACAAAAATTTCACTGTGAGATTTTCCTTGATTTTAATGCATGAATTTCGTCAGTTTTGAGAATAATCCTTAACTTCTATTGTTGAGAATTTCGCTTTCCTTGGTTTCTAGAGCGTTATTGGCCTTGGTTTACAATTTTCCGAAATTTGATTTTGAAACTCCTCCCCTTTTTTTCTTTTATATGTTTTTATGTTATTAGCGACCCATGTCTTTTAACCTTTTTTTTTCCCTTTTTAAAACCATTTTGCATATTCAAGACTCTCGAAGGTCTCATCAAGTTGTCAGATATGGTAATTTATTTCTTAATAAAATGCTGTGATTTCTCAAAATTGAAGCTTTTCATGTTCTAGGATATTTTCTCTGAATGCAAAATTGATTCGTAATTTAGCCTGAATCTAGCGGTGTTCTATAATTGTTGACGCTTTTGTGATTTGTGCATGCATTGTGAATTTGTAATTGAACTTCTGCGTGTTTCCTTTCAGACGATAAATCTAGCTGCAATTTGCACCCCTGCGGGGGATTACGACACCCGTCCCCTTGACGCAATTTACGGCAACTTCATTGATGAGCTCCATGTGGTACGTTTTCTTTGTATGATTAGGTCAAAATGTGAATAATTGAAGAACAAATATTTGTGTTGAAGCTGAATGGGATGTGTGATTTTGATTTTTAATTTGTTGTTTTTGATTCAGGTGAAGTACTGCTCTGAGAATAACGAGAGGCTCATTCACTTCTCTACTTGTGAAGTTTATGGAAAATGATTGGAAGCTTTCTCCCCAAAGATAGTCCTCTTCGTCAGGTAACCTTTCCTTTTCTTAATGCTTTTGTTTTATTTTAATTTTTTAAATATTTATTTTCCTTATTAAATGATGCTTCTTCGAGAACTTGTGCATATTATTCAGTAGTATTTATTTTTTAACCGTACAAAAGTGGTAAAAATCTATGTCGGAGCTAATCTCATTGCACCTCCCCAAATTAAGCTCCCACAGAATATTGCATGATTATACCTTGTTTTCTTTTATATGTCGCGGTCATTTTTGGTGTATATATTTAACAAATAAATGGGAATAGTGAGAGTAGTTTTTAAGTTGAAAGGACATTCAACGTGTTGTAATTTTTATAAATGAATTCTGTTAGTTTTGAGAATAATTCTTAACTTCTATGGTTGAAATTTTCCCCTTTTTGGTTTCTTGGGCCTTTATTGGCCTTGGTTTTCAAATTTCTGAAATTTGATTTGGAAACTCCTCCCGGGTTTTTCTTTTCTTCTATATCTGTTTATGTTATTAGCATCCCAAATCTTTTAAGCTATTTTTGTTTTAAAGTTGAAAATTTCAAAAATCAGTCCGTTATTTTGAATTTGAAAATTTCCATGTCCTTTCATGCCTTTTCAATCTCCAAAGCTCCGTTTTCCTTTTTTTTATAATAATTTTTTGAAATTATATTCCAAAACTTCAATCATTGTTTTTCGAGAAATACTTGTTCTGAAACTAACAATCACAAAACTCTGCGCTTTTTACTCAAAGTCTTTTGTCCTTGATTTTAATCCATTTTTATCAAGGTTTTCTTTGTACGGGAAAGTGGGGGCAGCCTTGGAGCAAAGGTTGAGTTGTCTCTGTGTGACCTCAAGGTCATGGGTTGGGCTGCGGCCCTTCCCCGGACCCTGAGCTGTCTCCGTGTGACCTCGATGTCACGGGTTCGAGCCTTGGACGCAGCCAGGTTAGGCTGCGTACATTACACCCTTTGGGTGCGGCCCTTGCCTGTGTTGTCTCCGTGTGACCAGGTCACGGGTTAGAGCCGTGGATAGCAGCCACTGATTTAATCATCAGTTTGGGCTGCGTATATCCCACCCTTTTGGGTGAGGTCCTTCCCCGGAACCTGGTTTAATGTGGGATGTTTTCGCACCGGGCTAACCTTTGTTTTCTTTGTGTACTGGAAAATTCTCCATTTTGAAATAATTTATTTTGAAGCCTTATTTTTAACCGTCTAAAGTGTTTGTCATGTTAATAGCATCGCAAAAATCTTATACTTTTATTCCCTCAAAGTTTTTTTTCTCGATTATGATCCGTTTATAACTTCTGCATTCCAAATAGGTTTCACAAGAACTATCCAAGTTTTTAATTTCAAAAGTTGTACGGTATTTTCAGACATCTTTTTTGGAAACTTTTGTTTCAATCCTTTTTTTCTATATCTGTTATAATTTTTTTCGTGGGGTTATCTTTATGGACAAAATTAAATCGAAGGAAAGTTTCTGTTTCAATATTTGAGAAATCTTTGTTATGGAACCAACAATCACAAAACTATCTCCGTTTAAAAATATTTATCATGATAATAATGTTGGAAAACTTTTTCATTTTCCTTCTAAATGCTTTCACTTTATTTAGATTGTAAACATGTTTATTTATATATTTGTGTGTGTGTGTGTGTGTGTGTATTTTAACCGTTTTGGTAGTGTCTTCTTTGAATTGTTTTCCAAGGCCCTATCTTGGAGTCGTACAGGGGGACTATGAATGCCACTGGAAAGCTGCAGGATGCTAATATGATCTTGATAATGCAAGGGTCGAAGGTACCTGTCTTGAACAAAAACAATTTTGATGTGTGTCACAATTAATTTTGCTGGAATTTATACTTAGTATGAGATTTTTTCCAGATTCATGTGACTGGAAAATTCAATATGCTATTAGAGGATGTTAAAATGGTCTTGTAGATAAGATGTGATTTTTGGAAAATTTATCAAATTATTGCATAGAGCATTCAGTTGATTGCAGTATGCTGAAAGGTTACCAATTGGGCTAGAGAGAGTGATTCAGACAGTTTCTCCATAGACTGTGAAGAACTTCTACAAGAAGTGGTACCCTTTATGCAATATGGTTGTGGTAGCAGCTGGAGATTTTTCTGATGCAGAGGTTCTTTTGTTGTTATCTTTTTTTACTTTATATCTCCACCTTGGAAATTTGAATGTGCTGTTTGTTCATGGTTTCTGATAACCTTGTTCTCAAAATTTCAGGCTGTAGTGGTGCTGATGAGCCACGATTTCATGTTTTGTTGAATCCGAAGCTCCCCAGTAAGTAATGAATCGACAACTTTTGGACCAAGTCTTCAGTGACCAGTCTATTTGTTTGAAATCAACATGTTACTCTTGGTTTGGCTAATAGCAGTTTGCAGTGATGATTAGCCACAAAATGCCAGCAGATGAGCTTAAAACAGTGAAAGACTACAGAAACTTACTTGCAGAATCGATGTCTCTCTACAGCTTTAAAATGTCACGTAGAAAGGATACACTCTATTTATCTTGCTCAACTGTTGCTGATGTTTTAACCCGTCCGTTGAAGGCTAATATAATGGCTGCATCTTGCAAAGGGAAAGGGTCTTTGGGCGCACTAAAATCAATGTTAATGGAGGTCTTTATCATTTTGAGCAATGCATTATTTCTCTTTTTCTTTCCCAGTTTATGAATGTCTTAGGTTGCAAGGGTATGACTCCACGGTTTTTCAGAGTCTGAAATATCTATGTTTTGTGCACTGCTGATGTCAGAGATTGAATCTGCCTATTTGGAGCGGGATCAAATTCAATCTACAAGAATATTCATCTCTCAGGTTGGGTATAAATTTTTCTTCTACCCTTTTTCCCCTACAGCTTTTTCTCCAAAAGACCCTTCTACCACGTGAGTTGATATATCGTGTTCTTTTATTGTCGTATGTTAAATCTGTGCAAAGGCCATGCAACTGACGTATATTAGTAAATAGTAAGTAAATATAACAGCAGCAGAGCTCTCAAATGTTTGAGAAATTGAGGACGTCATGTAGCTGTGTCATTAAGACCATTGAGCCCCAAATGTTTTCTGTAGTTGATGATCTAAAGAATATTGCAAAGAAAGTCAATCTTCTGGAGGAAGAAGGTAGAATCTCTCCTTGGCTCTTTAATATCTTTTGTGTGCTAATCTTTGCCATTTTAGTGTTTATCCAAGGTCATTCTAGTATGTGAAAATTAAGCATTGGTGGTTCTTGAAAATAAATGAAGTGTATTCTTCTGGGCAAATATGCCCTATTGCTGTGTAATCCCGCAAAACTGGTCATTTTACTTTTAGCTTCTCGTCTCTGTTGCTGGCTATACAATTCAGTAAATGATTTATATTATGGGTTTTCTCCTGAATTCCTTCAAGTCTTGTGATCCTTGTGGCTTAGTGGCTTGTAGTGGAGTGGCTTCAGCTTGAAATGTTTAATAATTAGCTGCTGTTTTTTCCCCCTTCCTTTTACCTAACACCTTTGGGCAAAAAGCATGCATTTGTTAATGCTGTCAGTGGTAGAGGTGTGTCAAAGTTTGCTAGCATACAAGTCATGATATATTTTTTCTCTCAGTAAGTTACTGGCTTCTTTCAATTCTATGTCGACACTGAGGTTCACTCTTAAAGGATTATACTAACCTCCATATATGACATGCTTTGTTGTTGTGTGAACAAGATATATTTCCTTTTATATTTCCTTTTTTTTTTTTCCTCTTAAAGAAAATTGCAGAAAAATGATTTATTCATGTTTAATCTGCTTCTGTTTGGGCAGGCTAATTTGCAGTGATTACGATTCCTTGCTTGCCTTCCGGCAACTTCAAATCATCTTCAACTGGTGCATATAAGGTATCTATTTTAATTTGCTATGGTTTTATTGATGCTTTCTAATTGAAAATTGGACCCTCTCCCTTTTTTTCCACCTTTTTTCTGTCTGTCGCCTACTACAGTTGATTCTGGGACTGAAGCTTTAGAATTTCTAGGCTTGCGTGTGATCTTGTGAATGATGATGGCACCCCCGATTCACCATCTGTATCTCCTAACAATCAACTGGTATTTCTTTTACTATTTCAACTCTGTTACTAATAATTTATGTATTTCTTTTACTATTTGTGCCTGGGATGTACAGCTATGATTTGCTCAAGAAAATCAAGGTATGGTTATGGTTTATACTCCTGTCTCATCTCTTTTTCTCTTCAATTTCCCATTTATATACTATGTATTCATCCCAATTTTATTTATCAATATCAATATTGTCATTATAAATTTCTCTATATCATTAATTCATTATCTGTATGCTGAAATAAGGCTCAAATTCTAACTGTTGGGTTGAAATTTTCTCCAAAAAACTACCTGGCATTGCTATTTTTCTGTGATTTTAACTCTCTGAAAAGAATGGAGCAACCTGCACCCAATTAACATCTCTAATAGCATAACCTTACATTTCAATTGATGTAATTATGTTCAATGCTAGATGGCCTTAGAAGAAAGTCTTTGATGTAGATAGCTAAGTTGCAAAACAAAGTTTTAACCTTTGGATTTGATCTTGTTCATATTTTATTATTTACTCAGTAATTTTTTGGGGTTCATCTACAATTGTCAATGGTCGTTGAATCTAGGGTTATAGGTGCACTTTGACTTAAACATACATCAAAGATATAGTTTAAAATTAGAATCTCTCTGTCTTTCTCCTTGTTTGATGCTTGATCTTGTTAAAACACAATTGAATCTGCTGCAGGCTGTTTATTTTTGTTCTGTTTGCACTTTGACTTAAATTTTTGGTAAATTGTTATTCTAATTACTCTCAATAGATGGTTTGGTTCTTTCCTTTTGTTTATTAATTTATCCTAGTTATAATAGTGTGTATTGCCTCATTTCCTTATAAAATTTGTTATTTTGAGGAAATAAATAATTGAAAGTTCCAAAGGGTACTTATTTAGATTATTGCATTGTTTGGAGCCTCTTTCTTTTTGCTGCCCAAAATGGTTGTTCAACTAAATAAGTCATTTAATCACATAGTGCATTTTAATCCGGAGTAGTTGTCTACTTGTTTGAATGTTTGGTTCTGCGCAGTAACATATATGATAGCTGGCATGAAGTTCTATGCTGGTTCACTTTCTTGGGTGTTCTTATTTTTTATTTTTAATTATTATATCTGTATTTCTGTGAGAAGAAAATGTTGCCTTTTTATGGTGATGTGGTTTTGCCTACGGCTTAGCTATAAGCATACGAACTACAGTATCACCCCCTCTGGAAAACTTTTTTGTATCATTACTCTTTGCGCCTTATAGTCATAGAGGCTAAATATTCTTGTAACTCTGATATTTAGTAGGTTTCTTGATGGTATTGAGATTGTGATTGGATACTTCCGTTTAAGAGTCAACGTGTGCAGTGTTCTTTTTTTTTCTTCTCCTTCACAATGTGAGGATCTAAGGGTATGTGCAATCAGAGAGTTTGGATTGGCCAACAGATCTACTCGACTTGTGTGTTGCGCGGGTCTTCGGCGAGTATAATTAATATCACTTCGGTAGTAAAAAAAATTTTTTGTCGTCCCCAGTAATTTGATAGAACTCCCTTTAATTTTGGTTGTGTGCCATGTAATAAGGTGTTTGGAAACCGTTGTTTTATTTGAAGTAGAATATAAATTCCAATCTAGAATTTATGACTTCGGTGGTACTCTTTTTTTCTTGCTGCTCAGATATTTAGTTGGACTTTTATTTAATTTTGATTGGATTTGTAGGGCATGTGAGGTTCTATGAAAGGAGCCTTGTTGCTATTTGTAGTGAATTAGATGCAAGACACTAACATATTTAGATTGACTTACTTTGTGTAATAAGGCTTTTGGTTCGAGCCTTAGAAATTGTTGTTGTGTTTAAAGTTGTGTAGTTGTGTATAAGTTCCATATACAGAATTAATCTCACTTTGATAGTATGTGTTTTTTTCAACTAGCTTTGCTTATTGTTAGATGCAACTTTCTTTGATTTTCTTTTGATTGGCTGAGCTTTTAAAAGGAGAGCTTTCTTGTGTGCATGTTTGTTGCTAGTTCGTACTGGTCAATTACTTGCAAGTCGCAGGAATTTTGATTTTGGGTCCTTGCACTGGAAGTTTGGGTTCAAATTATTGGAAGTGTTTTAAGTAGCATAAGTTCCGCCTAGAGAATAAAACTCAGTTTGGTCGTAACCTTTTTTTTTTATTCTTGTGCAAGTGAATTGATGGGATGTCATTAATTTTGATCGCATTGATCAGTTTGGTAGTCATTTGTTTTGATCTGCTGTGCATATTGTTAGATGTAATTATCCTTTAATTTTGTCGTATTGGGGAGCTTCTAAAAATGGAGCTCTTTTTAACCTTTTGGATTTGATTTTGTTCATATTTAAGTATTTACTCACCAATTTTTTTGGGGTTCATCTACAATTGTCAATGGTCCTTGAATCTAGGGCTATAGGTGCACTTTGTCTTAAACATATATCAAAGTTATAGTTTAAAATTAAAATAGCTCTCTGTCTTTCTCCTTGTTTGATGCTTGATCTTGCAAAAATACAATTGAATCTGCTGCAGGCAGTTTATTTTTGTGTTCTGTTTGCACTTTGACTTAAACATCGGTAAATTGTTATTCTAACTACTCTCAATAGATGGTTTGGTTCTTTCCTTTTGTTTTTTAATTTATCCTAGTTATAATTGTGAGTATTCTCTCATTTCCTTACAATTTTTTTTTTTTTTTTGAGGAAATAAATAACTTGAAGGTTCTAAAGGGTACTTATTTAGATTATTGCATTGTTTGGAGACTTTCTTTCTTTAAATTTACATTTTGGAGCCTTTCTTTCTTTTTGCTGCCCAAGATGGTTGTTCAAATAAATAAGTCGTTTAATCACATACTGCATTTTGATCGGAGTAGTTGTTTGCCTGTTTGAATGTTTTGGTTGTGAAAGACCAAGCAGTAACATATATGATATACATGTAGCTGGCATGAAGTTCTATGCTGGTTCACTTTCTTCAGTGTGTCTTTTCTTTGTTTTTTGTATGGTTTATGTCCTTAACGATTGTGAAAAATTTCAAAAATATCCTTAATGTTTAATTTGATTCAATTCTACCCTTCAATTTTATCCTCAACGTTTTTTATTGGTTTCAATTTTACCCCTAATTGATGACAAATTAAACATATCAAGGGTAAAATTATCAGCGATTAGGGGTAAAATTGAAACCAATCGAAAACATTAGGGATAAAATTGAATCAAATTAAACGTTAAGGATATTTTTTAAACTTTTCACAAATGTTAGGACATAAACCATAGTTTATCTTTTTTTTTTCTTTTTTTAAATTATTATATCAGTATTACTGGGAGAAGAAAAAGTTTGTGTCATTACTCTTTGCACCTTAAAGTCATAGAGGCTAAATATTCTTGCAACTCTGATATTTATTAGGTTTCTTAATGGTATTGAGATTGTGATTAGATATTTACGGTGTGTTCTTTTTTTTTTTTCTCCTTGACAATGTGAGGTTCTAAGGGTATGTGCAGTCGATAATTAATATCACTTCGGTAGTAAATTTTTTTTTTGGTCGTCCCCAGTAATTTGATAGAACTTCTTTTAATTTTGGTTGTGTGCCATGTAATAAGGTGTTTGGAAACCGTTGTTTTATTTGAAGTAGAATATAAGTTCCAATCTAGAATGTCAAGTATCTGAGGTTCTATGAAAGGAGCCTTATTGCTATTTACAGTGAATTGGATGCAAGACATTAACATATTCAGATTGAGTTACTTTTTGTGACAAGGCTTTTGGTTCGAGCCTTAGAAATTGTTGTTGTGTTTAAAGTTCTGTAGTTGAGTATAAGTTCCATATACAGAATTAATTTCACTTCGGTAGTATTTGTTTTTTTTCAACTACGCTGTGCTTATTGTTTGATGCAACTTTCTTTAATTTTCTTTGGATTGGTGAGCTTCTAAAAGTGGAGCTTTCTTGTGTGCATGTTTGTTGCTAAGTTCCTACTGGTCAATTACTTGCTAGTCGCAAGCATATTGATTTTGTGCCAAATTATTGAAAGTGTTTTAAGTGACATATAAGTTCCGCCTAGAGAATAAAACTCAGTTTGGTAGTAGCCTTTTTTTTTTTAATTTTTGCGCAAGTGAATTGATGGAATTTGGAATTTCGATCGTATTGATCAGTTTGGTAGTCATTTATTTTTGCTCCGCTGTGCATATTGTTAGATGTAATTATCCTTTTAATTTTGATCTTATTGGAGAGCTTCTAAAAATGGAGCTCTTTTTATGAGAATGTCTATTACTAGTTCCTAGTCGGTTACTTGCAAGACACAAGAATTTTGATCGGATAGGTTCAAGTAAATTACTTCCAACAGTCATATTGATTGTGTTCTTTGATTTTTAGTTCAAGTCTTTGAAATTGTTGGTGTAGTAATATACAGTGAAAATTTAGTTGCAGTTTTTTTTTTTTTTTAAATCTTTTGTTCAAGCTCTCAAATCCGTAGGAAAGATTAGAGTAAAACAAAAACAACACTTAAACCACACTAAATACAATCAAATAAAAACACCCAACAAAACATCACCTGACCCAAAACACCCGAAAATAAAATATCACTGAAGAACACATACTAGAACAATAAAACCTTGTATTAAACACATCACACCATCAATTATAATGACACCAAAATACTAGACATACGTACTCCGATACTTAAAACTCTAAGATCTCCTTTTTTTTTTTATTATAAACTCTATAGGATCTCCTTTATTTTAGGGTGTGTTTGGGAGAGAGACTAGACTGGAAGACTAAGACTAGGGGACTAGGACTGAGACTAAAATAGATATGTGTATTATGTTTGATTTAAAATTAATTAGAAATAGAGATTAAACTAAGTTGATGGAATAAAAATAAATGTTAGTATTAGAAACAATAATGTTGATTGAGAGTATTTGAGTAAAAAAATATTATTAAAGTTTTAGTTTTAGTCTCCAGTCTTCCAGTCCCTCAAATTTGGAGGTACTGAAAATACTGAAATTCTGGGGATTGGGACTGAAATTTTAGTTCTAGTTTCTGTCCAACAAACACAATACTGAGTCTCAGTCTCAGTTCCAGTACGCAGAACCAAACGCGCCCTTAAGAATGTCATGCTTTTCCACTCTGAGGTGGTCTTGAACACCATTCTTCACTCTATTTCGTTTTATTATTATTTTTTTTGATATATTCTTATCCGCTTTCTGCTTTTGTTTTGCTTTCCTTATTTTCAAAATCACTTCTGCATTTTGCTCCTTTGAAATAGCAATTAAATCTTTCCAATCTTCATAGTCTCCATTCGGAATAAAAAACTGAGACACTCATTTTTACTTTTTGTCTTCTCAATCTCTTTAGTTTGTACCACTGCTGTTGCATCGTCCTTGTCATTCCCCCTGTCCAAAGCCTCGTCTCCATCTTTCACATCTTGATTATCTTGTCTCAACCTCCTTTGTTGGCATGTTTTGAATTACTTTTCTTGTTATCTGCTTCTTTTTTTTTTTTATCTTACCCCTTGGTAATGAACTTTATTTATTCTCATATCTTTCTTTGTCCCATCTTCTTGCCTCAACTGAGTTTCGTGTATAATCTTTTTGTCCTTTTTTTTTCAAAACCTCCTTTGTCCGATTAATTCAAGATAGCATGTGATGAAACATTTCAACTCTCCTGATGATCCTCTCTATTGCTGTTCATCATCACCCGTTCTTCCGAAAGATCCTATCCAATATAGTCATATGAGTATTCACTTCTATGCATATAGAATGAATATCACTTAATTTTTTTTCCGTTATCCATATAATCAGATGGATTCTTCCTTGATTTGATCTGATTGCCAAGCTTCCAAAAATGGAGCCTTTTTTTATTAGCATATTAATTGTGTTGTAGTGAAGTTTTAGATTTAAATTTTAGAAATAGTTGTTTAAGGTAGCATATAACTTAATCAATTAATATTGGTGTACACATAAAATACATAAATATATCCTAATTAATCACTCCCTCAAGTGAAAAAGGTTTATGTGTTTTATGTGTACACCTAGCAAAATTGAAATTTAATTATTCATATTTCTTATTTATTTAACTATAAACGGGCTAACGATTTGATAACTATTATTTTCAAGCACTTTTTTACATTTTTTATTGTTTTCTTTGAACTGGGTTTTAGCTTTGGCTAAGTGCTTTTGCTCTTTTGTTTTTGGTAAATATTCAATGTTTTTTTTTATAAATTAACTTAAGATTGTTGAAAATTTCTTTCTGCAGCTCCTAGAGTTTTTTCTTTGACTTCTGTTTTCAAATTTTTTAGAAATTTAATTTTGAATTTTTCCCTATTTTCATTGAAGTGTTTTTTTTTTAGTTGTATTAACCATGGAAAAATGTTCATTTTATTTTCCTATTTGTCAATTATATTTTCAAGAACTTTTGCTATGTTCTTTAAAAATATTTTTTATTGTTGTTCTACTATCTCTCCTTTCTTATTTTTCCTTGGAATCCCTTTAAAATAAGAAAATGAAAATTTCGTCCATGATCTTTCAATTTTAAGACAAAAATGTCCTGCATCTTTTTAAATACTTAATAGTCTGTGATCTGTTGAAATAGATGATATAAACTAGTCTCTTTTTAATTAAAAAAAATTGAAGATGAAAAAAATATTGCATGATATGTTCATATCTTATTCGAAAAAAGATGGTATAGTTACTTCGATAATTTATGACTCAAAAATATTGAGATTCCCATTTTAGGACCCGATTCGAAAAAAAGTGGTAAAATTGCTTCGATAATATAAAAATAGGGGCGTGATATGTTCAGACCCTATTCAAAAAAAAGGATGTATAGTTCCTTCCATGATTTATGACCTGATTCGAAAATAAAAATGGTAAAAGTTGGTTAGATGAAATAAGAATAAGGGTGCGATATGTTCAGACCCTATTCGGAAAAAAAAAAAGAAGATAATATAGTTGTTTCAATGATTTATGACCCGAAAATATTTAGATTTTCTTTTTTGGACTCAATTCGAAAAACAATGGTAAAGTTGCTTTGATGAAATGGGAATATAGAATATATTTAGACCCTATTTGAAAAAGATTGTATAGTTGATTCAATGATTTATTACTCGAAAATATTGAGATTCCCATTTTTTGACGTGATTTGAAAAAAGATGGTAAATATGTTTTGATAAAATGAGAATATGGCATGATATATTTAAAGCCTATCGAAAAAAGATGGTATAATTTTTTCGATGATTTCTGACCCGAAAATGTTCAGATTCCCATTTTCGACCCAATTAAAAAAAATATGGTAAAGTTGCTTCAATAAAATGAGAATATGGCATGATGATTTTTTTAAAGCCTATTTGAAAAAGATGGAATAGTTGTTTCGATGATTTATGACCCGAAAATATTAAGATTCCCATTTTTGGACCAGATTCGGAAAAAAATGGTAAAGTTGCTTTGATGAAATAAGAATATGGCATGATATATTCAAAGCGTATTTGAAAAAACATTATATAGTTGCATCGATGATATGTGAATGTGGCATGATATGTGTGGATCCTTTTTCATAAAGTTGGTATAGTTATTTCGATGATATATGAATGTAGCATGATATAATTGGACCTTATTCGAAAAAAAAATGGTATAGTTTTTTCGATGATATGAAAGATATACTTGGTGTCTATTCAGAAAAAAAATGATATAGTTGTTTTGATGAGATGAGAACATGATATGATATACTTGGACACTATTCAGAAAAAATATGATATAGTTGCTTCGATGATATAATATGACAATCTGACATGATATACTGGGACGATATTATAAAAATTGTATAGTTATTTCGATAATATAAGAATGTAGCATTATATACGTGTATCCTATTTGAAAATAAAAAGATGGTGTGCTTCGACGTTATGAGAATATGGCTTGATATAGTTAGATGGTGTGCTTCGATGTTATGAGAATGTGACATGATATAGTTAGACCTTTTTTTGAAAAAAAAATTGTATAGTTGCTACAATGATATGAGAATGTGGCATGATATACTTGGATTCAAATCGAAAAAAAGATGATATAATTGCTTCGATAATATGAAAATGTAGTATAATATACTTGGACCCTATTTAGGGGGAAAAAAAGATGGTATAGTTACATCGGTTATATGAGTATGTGGCAAGATATTTTTGGATCTCATTCTTTAATATAGATGGTGTAGTTGCTTCGATGAATGACAATGTGAAATGATATACTTGCGCCTTTTTCTAAAAATAAATGATATAGTCGATTTGATGATATGAAAATGTGACATGATATATTTGGGCCCTATTTGAAAAAAAATAAAGGTATAATTGCTTAGATTATAAGAGAATGTGGCATGATATACTTGGGCTTATTTCAAAAAAAAAAAGGTATAATTGCTTCGATTAAATGAGAACGTGGCATAGTATACTCGGACCCAATTCTAAAAAAATGATGATATGATTGATTCGATAATATGAGAATCTGACATGCATACTTGGACCATATTAAAAAAAGTTATAGTTGTTTCGATTATTATATGGGAATTTGACATAATATACTTTGACCCAATTCAAAAAAAAAAAAAAAATAGCATAGTTGCTTTGATGATATGGGAATATGGTATAATATACTTGGATCCAATTCGAGAAAAAGATGCTATAGTTGGTTTGATGATAGAAGAATGTGACATGATATATACATTGACCATATTCGGGAAAAAAAAAGTATAATTGCTTCGATTATATAAGAAGTTGCATGATATACATGGACACAATTCAAAAAAATGCTATAGTTGTTTCGATGATATGAGAATGTGCCATGATATAGTTGGATCCTATTCGGAAAAAAAAAACGGTATGCTTCGACGATATAAGAATGTGACATGATATACTTGGGTCTTATTCTTTAAAAAGGCTGGTGTAGTTGCTTCGTTGATATAAGAACGTAGAATGATATCCTTGGAACCTTTTCGAGAAAAAAATATAATATAATTGTTTTGATGATATGAAAATGTGCATGATATACTTGAACCCTATTCAGAAAAAGAATATATGAAAATGTGGCATGATATACTATGATCAAATTCGGAAGGAAAAAAAGATGATATAATTGATTGGATGATAGGAGAATGTGACATAATATACTTGGACCTTATTGGGAAAAAAAATATATTATTGTTGCTTCGATTATATGAGAATTTGAAATGATATACTTAGACCCTTTTCAAAAAGTTAAAAAAAAATTAAAAAAAAAAGTGAAAGAGTATAGTTTCTTCAATGATCTGTGAATGTGATATGATATACTTGGATCCAATTGGAAGGGAAAAAAATATAGTTGCGCTGGTAATATGTGAATGAGGCAAGATATATTTGGATCCTATTAAAAAAAGAAAGAAAAAGATGGTATAGTTGTTTCGATAATATGAGAATGTGACATATATACTTGGACTCTATTAAAAAATGGAATAGTTGCTACGATAATATGAGAATGTTGCATGATATAGTTGGACCCAATTCAAAAAAAATGGTATAGTTGCTTCGATGATATGAGAATGTGGCATGATATATTTAGACCATATTCGAAAAAAAAATGGTATAGTTGCTTCGATAATATGCGAATGTGAAATGATATACTTGGATCCTATTTGGAAAACAGAAAGATGGTATAATTGTTTCAATAATATCTGAATGTAAAATGATATAATTGGACTCTATTCAGAAGAAAAAATGGTATAGTTATTTCGATTAGATGATAATGTGGCATGATATAACTAAAAACTTTTAATTTGGAACTTGGTGTAACTAACAACTAACTTAACTGTCATGACTAATTTAGCTAATTGGTAATTGCAGGCCTTAGGGTTTAGAATTATGATGCACTGTGCAGCTTCATACATACACTAATTATTGGTATTTTTTGTTTTTCTTTTCCTAATAAATATTCATTAATTCTTCTGTGATTCTTTTCCAATAACATCAACATATAATTAAAACATGAGCATGCATTACTTACTTGAAATGGCCATTAATTATTAGTCTTTGAATGCAACAGAACATCCATAGATTATTATAAATGAATTCTAAACCAGGAAAATAGTTTGCCTTTAATCTTATAATTGAGCCTGAAAAACTTCACAAGATTCTAGTTAACTCCAGTTGCTGAATTTAACCAAACTGAACTTCAATTCAATGGAGCAACAAGATTTGGCGTACAGCACAAGAAACAGTTATTTAGTATTTAGGGAAGAACCAATTTGGTCTATACTCATAACAATTGCATCATCAAAAGAGTAATTACATGTGTATGTAAGAGTTTAGAAAAACTTCTCATACGGCGCAACGATGGTGTCTCGCAGATTGGAGTATAGAGTGTAGAGAGAGTACTGTCTCAGATTCTTGACTTCATACCAAGAGTTAAGAACATCAAGATTTTTGTCTGTCCCTGAGAATGCCAATTGTATGCCTATGTTGCAGCCGCTTCCACCATTTTCTTGACACTTAGAGTTTGGCACTGCACAATCTGTGTTGTTCAGGCATATGTTTCCTCCTCCAGAACACGAACCGCAGCCGTAACTCTTCCAGAACAAGTTCTGAAGGGTTCCCTCACTAAATTCAAGAACCTGTGAGTTATGTTTATCAATGAACATCCAAATTTTAGAATTACACCTTGTCCAGGAGACTATTAGTGTCAAATTTGTTTATCCTAACAGCTTAAGCCGATAAAAAGAAGGTATATGAATGATTATATTTCTAACACGGTTTTCATACAAGAGTCTTATACTAGATTTTTCTTTCTTTCTTTTTTGTTTTATCAACAAGGATTGAATGCTAGACTTTTTTGTCATAAAATTCCAATACCTGTGTCATGGAAACAATTATTTCAAAAGTTTAAGTCGATAGGAGAAGACATATGAATGATTATATCTTTAATTTACCAAGGTGAAGCTAGTAATTGTGTGAGAGTTATCAGCAAACATGATTGGCAGTGATCTTGCTGCATACTTCTGTCCAGCAAATGCAACCATATATCCACTGCTCACAGTCTGATCATTATTAATTCACAAAAATCTTTTAGATACTTTTATGAAATCACTCGTCTCAAAAAGACTTAAACTGATAGAAAGAGATACATGAATGATTATATATCTATCAGATACTGAGATTCCGAATCATGAATGAAATAAGAGCAAACCGTATCGTTTCTGAGAATGGTGAGTAAGGAGATCTCATCAACTTTTGGCCTAAACGCAGCAACGGTTGCACCGTTGGCAGCAAGGTCGAGGCGGCGGTCGCATGGGGAAAGCTGAGGACCATTGCCCTGAAAGAAAGATTGCTTGTCTGATGCAAAAGCTATTCCAAAGGTGAAACCATCTCCTGTCTTAACCTTAGCATCAAGACATGGACTATATACATTATTTGTGTCACCTGCTGCGTATGTTGTTGTGACAAACATGGCAACCATGATCATCATCAAAAAACATGTTTTCTTCCTCATCTTGGTCATGGACAAAACTTGATCATCATCTCCCATCATCCCCTTCAAAAGGGTGATGATCATTCTCTTCTGTGTTGAAACCATAAATTAATAATTCTGTGATCTATATATACATGTGGATGAAGAACAGAATATAACAGAACAGAACAAGGCTTTTGATGATAGAAACAAAGTAAATTAAAAAATAACAATAATAAATTTTGATTTTTATAACAATGTAAAGAAACTTATATATGTTAAAATTATATATTGATGGTGTTTTGAATCTGAAGAATGCAAAAACCAATGAGAATTGAATAAGTTGAAGGCTTTGCGTGTCTGTGATTCCAAGAAATTGAAAAAGGAAAATGTTTTCGAATAGATGGATGGTGGTAACTGGTAATCTTGATTCAGAAGCAATTATATATGGATGTTGACATTTTCCTGGAAATTACAAATTGATAGTAACAAAACAAATTAAAAAGATGAAAAAATATGATGAACAATACCTTGTTCTATCAACAGGTTCAGGAACATGGATCAAATGACGAGACCACATAAATTTGGAGCTTGAAAACCCAAAAAAATTAAATTAAATTAACTTAATAAAAAAAAAAATAAAGATTCTATGTAATCGGATCACAGGTTTAGCCGTTTAGTTTCCAAAAGTCATGCATAATGACGATGATGGTAAGAAAATTTTTTGTTTTAATATTTGACTTTGTAAAATAGAATTAAAAATTTTAAATTTTAAATTTATTAAATTATTTTGTATATAACTCAAATTAACACAAACACACCCATTTCAGGTATAAAAATCATAATTTTCAAGATCTTATTTAATGCATAACAGAGCATGTGTTGTGAAAGTCTCCTGTTTTTTTTACTTTATGATTGGGTTTTAAATTTGCTTCCATTAGAATTGGATTTGTGGTCGAATATCAGAATATGTTCTTCCTGTTTTCCTATGGGAACTTTTAATTTGGCCCATATTCATATCATAAATTTGTTTTGGGTATCTGTATTGTTGTATGATATGTATGTTCAAAACTAGTAAAATTGGTATTTTAAAGTCATTAATTTATTTTGATAAAAAAAAGTCATGAATTTATGTACTCATGTTTTATGAAAAAATTATAAATTTTTATTTATAGTATTATATTTATTTATGATTATTTACAACTTGTGTACATGATGATGTGAAATGTCAATATTGTCAATTATGTGATAATTAATTTTATAATTAAATTTGCCAAAGGAAAATATTTTTTGGTTATTAACTTGTAGTGAAAATTTATTATTCTTGATTCATATATGGATGCATTCATGCATCATGCATCATGCATCATGCATGCATGTATGTATGTAATCTATGTATTATACATAATCTTGAATGCTTGATCCAAAATGACAAAATGAAAAAAAAAGTAATGCCACAAATCAATGATACCGAAAATAGGAATGCAAATTAGACTTGACTCTTGAGATTCATGCAATGCAAATTAAGTTAACTCGCCAAGATATTGATAACAATGGAATACAGCACCTAATATTCTAAACTACTAATCTTTTGAATTATTGCTCATATGAAGTATATATCAAAATATAAAATACAAATTTAAATATATAAAATAATATTCATTTTTATTTATTATTTTCAACAAAATTATTTATTTTTATATCAAATAAAGACTATTTGGATGTCTGATAATACGAAAATAAATTTTTATTTAATATTAAAATAAATTTTAATTTAAAATAAAAATAAATAATTTAATTAAACTTAATTAAATAAAATAAATATACATCTAAAATTATTAAAATAACTTATATAATATTTTTGGAACAAAAATAGTGTTAAAATATTCAATGGTACCAATAAAACAAAAAGAAAGTTTAGATAGTCTATAATTTGTTAGCCTGGCCAATAGATTTTTTTTCCTCTTTTCTCTTCCCTTTTTTACCACTCATTATTTTTCTAATTATACTTATTGACTTCCTATTAGTCCTTTAATATTAGTTCCGTAACACTACTCTAAAACAAATTCACACCCACCTAAGTGAAGTGACCAAGTGAGTGTAAATTATAAATTAAATTAATTAATTAAATAACTTTCTCTTTGCCAATTTCAAAAGGCAAAGCAAAACAAACAAACAAAAAGGGTTTTAAGAGTTGGAACTGAGTTGGAAAGCCCAATCTGGGAAAGCCTTCCGAGTTACTGACTCACCACCGAGTCACAAACTCGCCACCTTTTATTAATTTTTAGGTCAAAGCGAGAAATATATATTTTTTTTTTTGCCCCCAAAAAAAGAAAAAAAAAACTTGTTTGACTCAAAAAGCAGTGAAGGTAGTGAAAGGGGCTTAGAGAGAATAAGAAGAGAAAAAGAAAGAGAGGGTTTTGGGTGGAATTGTGATTTGTGAAGAAGTTTTAGATCTGAGAGGCGAAGAAATTCGAGTGGCTAGAGCCCAAAGTTTTCAACTTTGAATCAAAGGGTCAACAAAAAGTGTCATCAAATGCTCTGAGAGAGCCTTGTTCCTCGGAAAAATGCCGCACCCTTCATTCCACAAGCTTGTTCTTCCTTCTACCATTCAATCTAGGCAATTGGTACCTAAATCCTCTCATCCTTCTATCTCATTACTGTTTCTTCTTCAAAGTTTTTTACTTTTCACTTTTTTTTGTCGGAATTGGTTCATGTTCTTGATGATTTTGTCTTATACTTTGAGTTTATCTGAGATTTTGAGTGGGAATGAGAGAAAGGGGTAGGTAATTGTTCTGGGTTATGTGTTCTCTTCCAATTCATCATCCTTAGTCCCAAAACCTTGTTACCTATTTCAAGTTTGGATTTTTATTCTCCAAACCATCTGAATTATGATGGTCAGGTTTTGTCTGTGCTTGTACCTTGGGCTAGGGTTAGAAGTTTCGCTTTGGTTTTGGTTTGTATAATTGTGTCATTTGAATATTGAATTGGTTGAGTGGATTTGAAGAAAAAACACAAAAAAAAAGGAAAATTTCTTTCAAGGGGTTTAAGGTCTTGGGACTTTTGGTAGTTTAGTTTTATATTCTTCTTCTTATTATTATCATTATGTCGTTTTTGTACAGTGATCACATGTAATTCCTGGTTGAAAAAGATTTGCCTTTGAATTACAAGTAGGCTCATGCCTGATATATATATATAAATAAATTTGATTATTTCCTTACACAAATCATAAGTTTTCTTTATTTATATTGCACTGTCAATTTATTTCTT
Organism: Stylosanthes scabra; assembly: GCA_036250425.1. Lineage (NCBI taxonomy): Eukaryota > Viridiplantae > Streptophyta > Magnoliopsida > Fabales > Fabaceae > Stylosanthes > Stylosanthes scabra. The sequence continues at coordinate 167,102 of JASCZI010151061.1, read as the reverse complement.
GTAGCTTACGCCATCTTATCGCAATTCTCCATAGTGAACCCAGTGTAGCACTTCAACTGATCTATGGTTTCAATAATACACTTGAGTGGTTCGAGTATCACTTTAATTAAACCCATATCAATGCATGACAGTTATATGAAATGTAATTAACAGAACCATTCTTGCATATTCAAATTTCGGATTTTATTAGTCATGTCGTTTAAGTGTTCTACTGGCGTTCAAGTTTCTTTTTTTCCCTCACATTCGTAGCGTTCAATTTGATATCTCAATTTTAAGTTATATGTTGTTTATATTGTCCTCCAATTGCATCATGTTATGGCTAAATTTAATTATGCAAGAGATTCTTCATTGTGTAGTTCTATTATTGTTTTCATGAACAAGTAAATAAATAAATAAATAAATTTGAGTGTTTTTGTATGCCACTTCTTGTGGTTGGAGTTAGGGACATTTAACGGGGTGATTGTTGGGAGAAGGTCAACATCTTTTATATTCCATGGATACCAATATCTGATCCTAATCTGGTTTGCAATTCGCAGAGGATTCCAGATACTTTCCTGAGTAGATATGGAGCTGACCTTTCTCCGATTGCTACCTTCTCGGTTCCTGATGGCAGCATTTGGCGTGTCAGATTTAAAAAGTTGGACAATGGATTTTGGTTTGTTGATGGTTGGCCAGAATTTGTTCAACGCTACTCCATCGGTGTTGGATACTTGTTAGTATTCAGATATGAAGGAAAGTCAAACTTCATTGTTCGTATCTTTAATTTGGCCACTTCCGAGATAAGTTATCAGTCACCCGTACGAAGCAGTAACGAAGGGGCTTACTTTGCAAACCGTCTTAAGATTTTTGAAGAATTGGAAGATGAAGACTTCGCTGAATATTCATCACCTTCCAGCCTTACTCCTGGTGCATTGCAAAATAAATACACCCCTGTGAAGAATTATACTCCTCCACCATTGCAGAATCTATTTAATGGGTCTAAACTTAATAGCGTAAACTGGGGCGATAGTACAAACCCCCTTTCTTCAAGAAGTGCCAATTCGCTAGACGGTCGCTCGACCAGAGATATAGGTGTTCAGTTTAATGCAGTTGAGTTTAAAAGGTCTACCGATGAATTGAAGTTCCGCACTCCTGGAAGTTCTGTTGAGGAAAGGAAGAAAACTCCAAGAAAGAAGCGAAAATCAGGTCCTACTAATTCTTATAACTTTTTTCAAACAATGATAAAAATAAATAAGATTTTATGATCAATTTGTGGTAGTGCAGATGGCCAGGAACTCGTTGTGTATCAAGACGAGGAGGCAGAGATGCGGTTTAGATTCTATGAAAGTGCATCAGCAAGAAAAAGGACTGTGGCGGCAGAAGAAAGAGAAAGGGCCGTCAACGCAGCTAAAGCATTCGAACCACTTAATCCTTTCTGCCGTGTTGTCCTGCGGCCGTCATACTTGTATAGGGGATGCATAATGGTGAGTCCTTGAATTCATCCTTATTTCACAGTATCATTCTTGTGCATATCAATGGTTGATTTTGCCAACTGAACTTCTTTTTCCAGTATTTGCCATCTTGCTTTGCGGAAAAGCATTTGAATGAGGTTTCAGGATTCATCAAACTTCAACTCTCCGACGGAAGACAGTGGCCTGTTCGCTGCCTCTATAGAGGAGGTCGAGCTAAGCTGAGCCAGGGATGGTTTGAATTTGCGATAGAGAACAATCTTGGCGAGGGAGACGTCTGTGTGTTTGAGCTCCTTCCCACAAAGGAGGTGATAATGCTAGTTACATTGTTTCGCGTCACTGAGGATGACGGATTCTTCAGCCCTCCTCCTGTGCAACAGCCGAGCCAAAATCTTGTCAGCCAATCTAAAATGTTGAACGCGCACATGCGACCCAGCTCGGGTAAACTGATCAGGAGCTAAAGCAGTTTTGTTGCAGTTATAGTCCAACTGTATCAAGTAGCTGTTGCTTCTGTGTGACTGGTTATTCATCTAAACAGCTTCACCTGGAAAAAACTTTGGTACCTTTTTGTGTCCATAAAACATTTTAGGAAGACTTGAGTGGAACATAGCTATTGTTGTTTTGATACAATTTTTTTTTTTTTTTTTGCTTTTTTATTGGCCTTTTGTTTTTTGACTTGGGTTGTAAATAGATTGTTATTATTAATTATTACTATTCAACCTAGAATGATGATCAGTAACTGAGTCAATGCTTGTCTTATTGATATCTTTCTTGTTTTTTCTGTTATTTTCTTTCTTTACTTTGAATCTGGATTTATAGCTTCATTTGCATGGTGGCATTGGACATGTTTATGAAAGAAAAAGTGAAAATAGATGAAAGAAAAAATTGTATAATTTAAATTGTTTTGTTGCATTTTTTATGGTGCCTACTCGAGTGTATAATTTATTAATTTATTCTTATTTGTTGATTGCATATTTTAAAACAGAACAAAGTGTACTTTATGGAATCTAAATTCCATTTGTCTTTCAAAAGAACTATTCTATGTTAAGAAATACATTTTTAAAAAAAATAATTTGCAAAAGAAAAAATAATTTTCAAGTATTGTATGAAATGCTTGTAATTTCTGCAATGATATTTGAAATTAACAAATTTATTTTATTAATAGCGAACAAATTGATTCGATTCCAACTGTAAAAATTTAAATTGGATTAAATTGAGTTTAAAGGAAAATTATTATGATGATTTTCTCTTCTTTCTCTTAAAAAAGAATTAAAACAATCCTTCACTCAAAGTAACCCTAACTCTATGTTGTTACCTATGAAAAATTAAAAATTGTTATGTGCTATACGTCACGAAACTTTTTCTATAAGGAAAAGATAAATACCTAATACGGATAGTTATTACTTATTTTGTTATATGCCATAAAAAAAAAAAAAGAAAAAAATATATTGAACTTTCAAATTTTTTATGTAAAAAAAAGGAACTTTTATCTAAAATTTATATTTATGTTTTAGTGAATTTGCTGTATTTTTATAAGACTATCTAACCCAATTTGATTAATTTTAATTATAATTTTAATGTTAAAAAAATTCTAACAACCAAAGCAGAACCTAATTTAAAATGATTAGAATAGATTAAAAAAGATAATATTTTTTATCACAAAAAAAACATTTTTCTTATATAAAAAATAATTTTTATAAATTGTATATTATTACTATTATTATTATTATTATTTGTTGTTGTCTTATTTATGGTTAACTTAGTCAATATTCAACATTATACTAATCAGTAAAAATTAAAAAGTAACTTGTCAAAAAATAAAAAACAGGTACAATGATAGGGACCCATTAAAAAAAGCCTTCTTCTTATACCCAAAAAAGAGAGAAAAAAAAATTAAAATTAAAAAAAAAAACTCTTTTTCCAATTTCTAACCCCAAAGGCAGAGCAATAACAAAAGCAACTTAGGATTGAAAAAACCCAAATCTGGAAACAAAAAAATAATTAAATAGAAGGAAAAACAAAAAAAAAAACAAAAAAGGCTCCGAGTGAGTTTATGGTGGTGACTCAGTACTGAGTCAGCAACTCGTTATTAGCTTTTAATAAGGTTGTAGGTCACCAACAAGTTGAGGTCTTGTTTTTTTGTTTTTTTATATGGTTTTAGGAATCATTGTTTATTTTTTTTAATTAAAAAAAATTGTTTGACCCAAAAAGCAGAGAAGGTAGTGAGTGAGTGAGAGGGTGGAGAACAGAAAGGGTGTGAAGTAAAAAGAAGCAGATCTGAAGAGTGAAGAGGTGTGAAGAACAAAGAAAAGAAAAGAAAAAATCCCAGAAATTTGAGAGCCCAAAGTTTGAAACTTTGGATCAAAGGGTTAACAAAAAAACACTTCTTGTTATGCTTTGAGCCTTCTTTCGTTCTTGGTCTCTTCTTCACCCTCCAAAAACATGCCTCGCCCTTCTTTCCACAAGCTTATTCTAACCACCACTCTCCAATCAAAACAACTGGTACATGTCTTCTCTCTCTTTCTCTCTTTGTTTCTGTTTTTTGTGTGTATTAGTTAAAAAATATTGGAATTTTGCTTAGGTTTATGAGAGATTTGAGTGAGGGTTTGAAGAAATTGATAGACTGTGGTTCTGGGTTTTGCCCTTTTTTCACAAGTTTGGATCTTTTTCACTCTTTTTTGTTCCTATGGGGATCTTGAAATAGATGGTTGTGTCTTCTTTAAACATTGAGCTTATTTAATTGCTGCGAAGAATTGTTAGGGATGAAATAGGGTTCATGGTTTTAGGACTTCTTATGTTGTTCCTTGTTGTCTGAGCTGAAACTGAAACTGAAATTACTTGGTAAAGTGAGGTGATTGGTTTGCTTTATTTTATTTTTTGAAGAGTTTTGCTCTTGAATCTCACTATGTTCTCCATATGGAGAAATATACTCTAAAATTGCCAGAAACCTTGTTGTTGTTTTGATATATTGTGCTGAAGAAAAGTGCATAAAGTTTATTGAACATTACACTACCTTTGTTGAAGTAACTGCCATAGAGTGAAACTGTTTTTAATACTTAAACCTAAGAAATATTTGGCATCTTTTCAGAGACTGTATGTGGTATCTGTATTTGGCATTTGATTTGAGCTTCACTCTTCACATTATTTGAGTTTTTTAGTTCAGGTTGAAGAGTTTTATTATTCTGAATTTTGCTTCCTTTAAAGCTGAACTTGTTGAAATGGATTTGAGAACATAGAATATTGCATGTTTGAAGAGAATCAATTCTTCGTTGTTTATCTTGGTGTGCATGGTCTCCAATTTAAGATGAGTAACATGATCTTTGAATTGCAGAGAGTGCCAGATAATTTTCTGAGAAAATATGGGGGTGAGCTTTCTTCATTTGTTAACCTGTCTGTCCCCGATGGTAGTTCGTGGCGCGTGGGACTGAAAAAGGTCGACAACAAATTTTGGTTCATTGATGGTTGGCAAGAGTTTGTTCAGCGCTACTCCATTGGTGTTGGATACCTTTTAGCTTTCAGATATGAAGGAAAGTCGAATTTCAATGTTCACATTTTTAATTTGGCTACTTCTGAGATCAATTATCAATCACCCACACGAAGCAGCAATGAAGGGGCTTACTTTGCGAATCGCCTCAAAATTTTTGAAGAAATGGAAGATGAGGACTTCAATGAATCCAAGCCAGCCTTGCAGAATCTATTTAACGGATCAAAGCTTAATAATGTAAACTGGGGCGAGGGTGGGAATGCTCTTCCGGCGAAAAGTGCCAGAGATATAGGTCTTCAGTTTAATCCACTTGAGTTTAAAAAATCCACCGATGAATTGAAATTGCGAGCTTCTTTTGAGGAAAAGGCCAAAAAATCTGCAAGAAAGAGGCGTAAATCAGAACCTGGTAAGCTCTACTCTCTAATTAAGTTACAACTGACTTTCCTTTCTAGGATCTGGCTATCAAAATCTTGAATTTTATTGTCAATAAATTTTAGGAAGTGCAGAAGGCCAGGCCCAGGAAGCCTCCGAAGAACAAGAAGAGGAGAGGGAAATGCGCATTCGATTCTATGAAAGTGCTTCTGCAAGGAAAAGAACCGTGACAGCTGAGGAAAGAGAAAAGGCTGTCAACGAAGCGAAAGCATTTGAACCATCCAACCCTTTCTGCCGGGTTGTTCTGCGGCCCTCCTATCTTTATAGGGGATGCATAATGGTATGATCCTGTGAAATTCGCCGCCACATACGTTTTTATTCTTCTTCAGATTTATATCCAGCACACTAAGCACTTCTTTCTGTATTTCAGTACTTG